>JAUTBQ010164810.1:0-12309 GCA_032361185.1 Lepetodrilus ovalis | reverse complement strand
GTGAATGTACTTTGTAGTTGTAGCTAAGAACTAGTAAAACACGGCCATAAATATCTGTGATTGTATGCCTTTAAGGATACAAAAAATACATACTAAATGTGTTTAAAAGTAAGATATTTCCTGTCCTGGGGATTTCTAAATGTAAGACCCGGGTTTTCCAACTTAATAACTATGTAATGTGCATTACCTACTTTGAAGAGACTCGCCGAACAATAGGATGACGTCATGGAAGGTTTATATTTCCTGTTCATGTCACCATTCATTCAGTAATCTGTTAGCCTCCATCAACCCGTGAAAATCCAGACTACCCTATTTACTCTAATAATTTGAACACTCTAACAATTTGAATAAAAAAGAAATCCTTTATTTATTTACCATTTCAAGTACAACCATATTTTATACGTTAATTTGGTTGGCCATAAGTATAGGAACACAGATCATTTTAAATTTTCATCTTTTTCTAATAATTCGAAAAGTAAAATGTAATTATTTTCTCCTGTTCGAATTATTAGAGTAATTACGGTATAATTGGGTGAACAATAACATGCAAGCTGGGCCTGATGTTATGAAAGGTTTTGATCACAAATATCTATCACAAATCTATGTTACATTTCAGCCTGGGCATGAAATGGTACTCAAAACATTTTGTAAACTTGGGGCCCCGAGTTGAGCATGAAACGGTACAGATTAATGTTTCGTAACATTTCGGTCTTGTATATTAGTGAAACGTAGTCTTGAAAGCAGCTCAAAAACCCATTTAGTATGTTAGGCTAAAATCCACCCATATGTGATGACTTTTATTTTTTTTAATATAAGATTCATCGTTTATTGAAATATTCTCCTGCGACGAAAAGCTCTAATTCGAGCAATACAAGAGAATTCTGTTGTTATGTTGTATTATTATTTTCTAAGCCATAATGGTAGAAGTATTTGGGCAGACTTTAGACATAATTAGCTTACTCAACTTTTTGTTGGTCACGTATGGGTGAAATATTCCTGCTCTGACATAAAACCGTAATTCACTAACTAAACGTTTTCCTTGTCATAACTTGTTTTATGACAGGTTGTCCTCCTGGGGAAGTTTAACGGCCAAGGACTTGGTTCTGACTACGAGCTCCTCCTTCGAGTTACAAAGGGTAGGTTACATGTAGGTTACGTGTACACAATGGGTAGGTTACGGGTAGGTTACGTGAACACAATGGGTAGATTACGTGTACACAATGGGTAGATTACGTGTACACCGTGTACACAATGGGTAGGTTACGTGTACACAATGGGTAGGCTATGTGTACGAGTCGGCAGCCTCCCCTTGTTACTGATGCTAGTGTAATTGCCATTTCTGTAGAAATATATTACTTTTCTGGCCCTGTAAAAATGTTTTGTAGTCACCTTCAGTTAGTGACCAGCCCACTTATCAAGTTGTTGCTACAGACCTAAATTTTGTCAGTGAAACTTAGCGATGATTAATCTGTTTATTGTTCTATGCAGGTGAGGAGTACGTGAAGGTCATCCTCCAAGATGGACGTATGAAGGGAGCCATATTGATTGGCGAGACTGATTTGGAGGAAACTTTTGAAAACCTCATTCTGAATGGGATGGACTTAACACCATTCAAAGAGCATTTATTGGATCCTAATGTAGACATTGAAGACTTCTTTGACTGACATCGTCCATTGTCTATGCCCATGCAATGCTGCAGGTTAATGTAGCGCAGTGGTAGAACGGTTGGACTTTGGAGTCAACGGTCCCGAATTCAAATCCCGCCCATGGGTGGGGAGGCTGGCATCAATGTTCACGGAAGTTACCTTTCTGACGCGATATTGATAGGATTCACTGTCTGTAAGTGGTAATGCAGTTATCATCCTTGGTCTGTCAGTACCAGCCGGTGCTCGCAGGTTTACTGCGACATTCAGAGCTAAAGATGTTATGGGTTTCCTCCTGCACTAAACTGTCGTGATATTAGTGAAAGATTCTAGAAAGCGACTCTAAACCCCAGTACCGTACAAAAAAAAAATTCAAAAAAAATATGAAACTATCCGATGGTGGACTACATTTCCAACAGCTGCTCCAGGAAGGAAAGAAAACAAGAACAGGAAGTGCTCGTCTCTGTCAGGGTGATTGTGCACAACGTATCGACGTATTTCAGGCTGGTGTGGTAGGTAGAGTGTCAGCCCAGAGCCAGCTAGTTTGGTGGTTCTAATCCCAACACGTATCAAAACAGTGTAAGAGTTGATACTCTAAGGCCGCGCACACGATTCCCTCTGTTCTAGATCCTTCCATAAACTGTTCTAGAACCTTCCATAAACTGACTAGTCATGATGTTAGTGAAAGATTGTAGAAAGCGACTGTAAACCCCATTACAAAAAAAAAAAAAAAAGAAAAAAAAGAACCGTGGAATTGTAATCGGACGCCCTGGAACTCAATCCTGTCACAGTCCTGCCAGTCCTCTCAGGATAGGTGATGCGAGTTGAATCGTGACGTCACAAAGATGCTACCTCGACAATTTATCAATGCAGAAAAATGTATACTTCCAATGAAAGATGAATTAATATCCTTGCATGCTGGAGGGAATAGGTTAGTGGAATGATGGGGATGCTTGATTCACAATTCAGGAACTGCAATTCCCTAAGTCCTAGAATTTGGGCCCCTCGAATGCGAAGGAAGTTGCCAGCATGAAAGCTGCAGGGTACAGGCTTTACAGACTGGAATTTCTCATATATTTTTAATCCATGACATCTCGGGTTCATGCATGCAACATATTTCCAGTACCTACTGTACTGGACAAATTTCCAATTTGTAATGGAAGGTCATTCTCATGTCTATGCAATTTCCATGCTGTGATATTTTCATAAGGTAAACGAATATGATGACATTGCTGTGTTTATTTTGTGTTCACATGATACCGGTAGATATGTTTGGTGATCCTTTTCAAGATTTAGAGGCTTTCAAGCCTGAGGCGCGTTCTACTGTTCGCTACATAGAACATAGTGCTACGGAAGCCATTCAGCCAGCAATATGTCATGCTCTCCTCACAGCGAGAACACAACAGTCTGTGTTACACGCTGTCACTACGAGGGTTTTCGTGTGTTCAGCATAACGATTGATATCGTCTAAATTCCAAACAGTAGACCTTTCAATTAGTCCTTTATCTCCTTATAATATAAGTGAAAGTACCGTTTCCTACCAATCGATTTGGTACCGTTTTCGCCAATTCAATATTTGATTTTCGTCAATATCGTAGGCTAGACGTTTTGGATGGTTGCCGGTGTGCGCCTGCACCCATCAGCTAATAATAATATGAGCCAATCAAATTCCTTATAATGTTGAACACGCGAAACCCTTCGTAGTGTGACAGCATATAGCACAGACTGATGTGTTATCGCTGTCAGGAGAGCATGTGCTCTGTATGGCATCTCCAGTAGCCTGCAGTAGGGAGAGAGTTACACATAGCATATGTCTATAAACTGACTGACGGATGGGTGTATGGCTAATAGGTAATAGGTATCCTCTTCGGTCCTGTTCGGAAGTCGATGTAGAATTTGGAACAAAAGCAGAACTCGGACCAAATAAAAATAGCTACTGGTAATGTGATATTTATAATATGTGTATTAATGAATCTTTGTGATCGTCTTAAGTGATCGCTCCATATGTTATTAAATGTGGAATTGTGTAGACATCATAAAGTACAATTCATACATTGAAGCAAACGCGCAATTGAAAAATCGTACACTAAACATTATTTAAATAATCATTTATTTCGTTTATGCAAATAATTAATTGCTAACGATTTCATATTCTGCACATGAAGTGAAATTAATTGTGTGCAGCTAATAATGAAATTCATGGAAGATGAAATATTTACGTTATCATCTGGCATAGGGTGGATGGAAATGGATAATCATATCAACATCGAACCATTCAGATGAATCATTATTAATGAAAGTCATTGTTTGGTATTAACTGACTTTCGGCTACAGCAGCGTAACTTTCAAATATGTTTCTTACCACCATACATCACAGCTGAAATGTTATTGAGCAAAACAAACTTAAACGGTTGTCCTTGAGCCATTGAACACATGAATAGACGTTTCTTTAGCGATACAATTCGAGCCCTCAGAAACGCCAAACGTTTCGATTTTAATGTTTTGAAAGTTGTCACTAGGCTGGACGTGCACGGAATCTGACACGGTAACACTAGGACACTCGTCGAAAAAGTTAAAAGGACGTAAAAATATGCTGTACTGGTTCCCGACCGTCGCTGTAGAAGGGACGTCCTCGGCGTGTGGGAGATGATGGACGCCCGCCGTCAGCCAAAGCACGAGATCTTCATCAATAATGGATTCGTCATTGTCTAGAAACCTCCTGAAATCCAACACGGGATCGTAGGGGTCGTTCTGAGCGTAGATAGAAGAGCTGGTCTCCTCGACGTCCTGATGCTTGGTGACGGACAGCTGGTATCTGGACCAGCCTGCAGCCTGGGTCACGTCGACACCTTCCAGGATGAACTTGGTCATGGCCTGGTGCTGAACTCTGTAACCTCGCTGCGACCCCCACCGGTTCTTGGCTCTGGCGTTGTAGATGACGTGCAGGGCTGGCTTGTCGAAGTTATACTCCAGAGCAGATTCCATTTCAGTGAATTTGTCCGTCTTGGTGTACTTCATCTGCGTCTTGTTGACTCCAGGGTACCAGGGGTGGGGTATCGTTTCCCGTTCGATGTTCATCGTAGCGTACCTGTTCTCCGTGCCAACCATGTCCAAGTCTACTTTGTAATGGAAGAGGTGCTGATGTAGGGTAGCTATGACCTGGTCGTGGATGAACCCTCCATACCTCTTCTCTTGGCGGAGCCCGAATGTAGACTGGACATATCCGGTCAGCGATACCTTGATTTCAATGGCGCCGTTTAAATGGAAGTTGAAATCAAACACGTAGTCATAGTTCCATACGTTCACGATTGATCTTATTACGAGATAGTTGTCGACGGTTCCGCCGTAAAACGTATAGCCACCAGAGAAATCATTGGCGTAATGTCTGCGGAGGGGAAGGCCAGAATTTTGCTCAAATATACACACCGCGTTTCTCGTACGCTTGGGTTGCCCAGACGACGCGTAATGGTATACGTCGTGAAATGAGGCCGTCGCAGGGCAATCCACTCCTGGCATCAACTCGAAACACATCGATCCCATCAACCAGGAAGTGTCGTAATAATTCGTGGAACCGGCAACGGGTCCGTATCCGGTGTAAAACACAACGGCGTCCTGGAGGCTTATTTCATAGGCTATTCTCTCGCCCTGGAAACGTATGTCAAATAGTTGCATTCCGCTGGATGTCCTAACCCTGTAGTTCATGTTCCACCCAAAGTATTGGACATGCTGTCCGTCAACGCTGTATCTCCGTCCATCCGGTTCCACTAGCCGTGGTCCGCGTAGAGGAACATCATAGTCTGCTAGTCCTCGACGTTCATAAGACGAGTACACAGAATCGTACTTGTCCATATGAAGATTTATTTTCTTTAATGCGTTCCTTCTATATTGTTCATAAAACGAGTCCACTGAATAGTACATCTGTCCATTGTAAACTAGTTTGGTAACCGACCATTTACTGACATTCACAGACTCGTGGTTGATTTGAATTTCAAATCCCAGAGGATGCAAGTAAAAGCCTTCCACAGCCCGAAACGCCCAGAACCAGGATTTCCTTTCATTACTCTTGATGCCTCTTGGTGCGACGTCAAAGAATACAAAGCAGTCTACACCACGCGTACAGTTGTGTAGTTTCAGTCCGTAACTCTCCATGAAGACATTGTACAACTTCTTAGAAATGTCTTTCAGTAACGAGTAGAGGTGTCTGTATTCTATGGAGTCCACAGGACGACTGGTAAAGGGGATGGGAATGCGTCTATAAGAAGGATTAGCCACGAGTCTATGATAGCGTGGACGAGGGAGAGGGCCCACAAGGTACTCCTCCGCGCGCGGAATCTTCATATTACCGCGATAGAGTACGACCTTGGCTGCACGTTCCGGAGCTCTGTGTCCACCGTCGAGGTACTTCAGAACCCCGGCCTTGATCGGGAGGTGGAGATCTATCATGTAGATGTAGCTGCTGTTGATGGAAGCGTTTGCGTAAGGCTGAAGGTTGAGGTCCTTCTGGGAGAGCATGTAGTCTCGGACGATCTTCATTTCATTGGGCGTCAGGTCCTCGAACACGCCCGGCTTGTGGAGGTTCCTGGCTTTGATGGGCTTGCCGGAAGAACAGTATGGCTTTTCCATGCGGTCTAGGAGGATGACTACCAGAGCTACAGTGAGGATTATGACAATGATAGCCAGGAGAATGGCGAGTACTCTCATACATGTCCACATTCGTGTAGGCACCATCACCTGGTGGCTGGCCAGCTTACCCTCTCCCATTGTTCTGAAACAAACAGATCACACTTTGCAGAAAATAGTACACAAAACGTAGTATACTCAGATTTATATGTATCGTATCGATATAGAACATCTTGGTGAATACACACACAATGTACCATTAGACCATATTGAGGCTTGAGTGCGTATGTTATTACGTCTTACGTCCACTTTAAATGTCTGCACGCGAACACTGTTATTATTACATACTCACTGCATGGTTTCTCAACGCTGTAGTAATAAGGGTAATCAAATAATTTACAAATAAAAAACAACTACTAGTATTCAACTATATACATGTACAAATGGGCGCGCTCGTACACATAAATAAATATCATAACTAATTATTTATTTGTGTATTTATAGTAAACGATAATTATTACCACGCATTTTCTTACTGTGTTACATTGGAAATTTCCGCAAAGAAGCAAAATCCAATAGAGGTACCAACTCATCAAAGATCGTATATCGGCTTTGCCTTCTTATTTGTTTGGTCTGTCATATATAGGACTGTCCTAGTATTTGAATAGAGTCAGAACTTACATATGAATTTAATTAAATTGAGTGAATGCCTATTAACTTTACAACTGATACTTTGGTTTTAATCACAATCGACTTTGGGAATTGTTGTTAACATAATATCGTATGCATATTTACAGCCATTTCATTCAATGTATCAACACATGGCAATTAGACGACCACCTGCACGGCTTGTTTTAGGTAGAGATACTCTATGTACAGCTACTGGCCGTCAGAGCTCGGCCTAGGCTTGTTTCTACAGTATTTAACGTTACTTGCAAGTGATGATAATTCAGGAATTGATTAGAACTGCCACAACCAGTCTGTACAACACATTCATGTATATGTCCATGGCCTGCGTTCCACAACTGATCAAACTAGAGTTCTGGCTTAAATCGGGGTGCACGCCATGCTTCTAACTGCTATGTCAGGAACTGACACCTATAGGGCCTACACCTAAGTATCGGTAGGATGTCGCCCAGGGTATCGTTTCTCGAAGCTCTCCTACGAGACCATAAGTTGCAGTAACTTACGAGAGCGCTATACTATGGTCTCTTAGTGGATACGAGAGCTTCCAGAAACGATACCCTGGAGCCTTCGTGAAGAACAATTAACACTTCATATATCAGTGATGGTAGTGTCACCATGGGCAGCTATACGAGAAACAATAAACACAGACAATCTGTAGAATACATATGGAACGCAAAGAATTATGCTATGCCTATTATATGTGTAAGTTAGCACACCGCTGCTGGCCTACGTCAAGGAAAATAGTGGTCGCATAGTTCTAGCTAATTCCGGTGTTTGTGAATGGAAGAAACAGCTGATCAGACGACAGATCTATGCTAAAAGCGGAACACGATTTCATTTGAACATTGCTATTATAGCTATTTTGTTCACGGTGGTTAATGATGTCGTGTTGTTAATATACCGATACTAGACGACTGGCTGTCGTATTGATGCTTTTCAATTAAATACACTTGTTCTAGGATAGAACAAATACGACGATTCTATAGAATTTCAAATTTAATAATGTGGCTTTGCCGGTTTGATAAAGAGTGTTCTGAATTTCTCCCAAACCAAACGACCCAAAACGGGGAAGCGTTGTGGCAAAAAGAAACAAAATGAAAACAAGGGAAGAAAGTACACTTTAAGTTTCGTATGTCCAGCACCAAGATCACCATAATGTATGCATCTGGTAACATTACAAATTAAAATGTTAACGTTTCCCCTGCTGGTGTCAGTAAGAGATGTCCCACCAGGGTATCCATTCACGAAGCTCTCTTATCCACTAAAAGACTGGTAGCGCTCTCTTAGCAATGTATTAGCTATCGGCAAAGAGAGCGATACCACTCTCTAGAGAGCTTCGTGAAAGGATACCATAATATAAGCAGTAATTAACTGAAGTCCGCTCTCACCTTGTTAATAACTCTGACTCCTCTTCACTCCGCCCATCTGTTCCTTGCTGCCGTTCTTGAGGGCGTTCTGCGGATCTACGTCTCATAAGGCTCGTCTATGTCTTCCCTGACCAGTCCAGTCGAGCGTAGATCAGGCGCCATTGTCCAATGGAATCTGCTCCTTAGTGGTTCTGTGAAAACACAATAATGGGAAACTGTGTAGCGATCTTCAGTAAATATACAACGCTGTGAGTGTTAATGGATAAACATATAAGCAATCTCGAGTTGACCAACAACAAGATTCACAAAACAGATAAGCACACGTTTCAAGGACGGTTTGTGAAATGTACTGTTTGAATACATTCAACAAGCACTACAATTACTTACATAAATAATATACAATGAACTAATGAATAAGTGATGATTGAAGTTGCACTGCGATAGTACAGAGTAGTCTATCGTGTTGGATATATGACTATACGGAGAACACTGGTCCTCATGACGGGAACAACATGTGCAACATTTGGCTCCGCAGTCTGATGTTAATTATTCCTAACGTTCTTTATATCATTTGCTTGATAAACAGTTTCAATATAGTTTATATTACCGTACCTAGACTGACTTCAGTTCCTCAAACTAAAGATAGTCACTAACAATATAAATCTCTTTTCCTTTGGACACAATGCTTAGACTTAAACTAGACCATTCAAAGGTTTGTCTTTGGGTATAGAAACAATGCACAAATGACAACATATGTACGCTGACAATATACAACTCGGGACATATTAATTACATCCTGTAATATTCATTCTGTTTACACCCAACGTAATATGTTGTTTGATATTAACACTACTCAACGCCGTAAACATCTGGGACAAATGGCGCGACTATTTTACACGTGTGCTTCTGCCAGCACCAGACCTTCTAAATTTGTCCCCAACCAGTATTAATGGCTACTTGACCTGGTTACTAACGTCAGCTGACGGCGACTCCACGCTTGTTCAATTATCTGACAAAACAACGGGTAACATTGATCAGGCCTGCGTTTCACGAACAGTCTGTACAGCAGTCCTTCAAGGAGGTCCCGTTCCACAAAACGATTCTAGCGCTACGGCAGTTGTTGGAGTTGAGACTCTCGTTGGCGCTACGATGGTTACGTGGAACGAAAATGAGCCTCTGCCTCATACTGCTAGGGCGTACGACGTGCTAGCACAGCGGGTAAAAGCGTACGTGCCCCAACACTTGACTACGATCGTTTTGTGAAATGCAGCCCAGAAGGTGGCCGCGCACTTCTATAGATTCCGTGGCCCATGATGGCTTCAGGGCGGATACCGTATAGGAAAGCTAGAATTAATTTCTGGATCTTGTGCAGTGATCAATGATTATCACCTCCATTTAGGTTAAGTTTAGACTAGGTTTGGCTATTGCACGAGTTAGTAAATGTATTAATTAATGCATAGGTGTAACAGAAAAACAATAGAATACTATGATTGGCAATGAATGGATTTAACGCTAATTATTAAGAAATCAAAATATATTAAATTCCTTGGTACAACCAACTCAAGCAATTATCATTACAATATAAACATAAAATAACATGAAATTAATGTCCGGTGGTAAGCACTGAGAATATAAAAGACTGTAAGTTTATTACTTCAGGCATTGAGAATAGGGTACATTTATCCGTTTCCTACATTCAAAGTACATGGCTTGCACATGTTGTGTGCACCTTTTCATTTACATATTTATTTAACCATAGAAATGCATGGTTCCTACGTCACATATACTCAATGTAATAATGAATACTTCACAAGTACAGTTACTCTATATAATGGTATGTCACATGTCACACTTTCTATAAAACTGAATCTTCTACAACACCTGGCCATACAGCTGTGATAGAAAATAGTTTCTCTCTATGGTTTGTCTTCTGAGACTGAGTCAGGTCTAATGAGTATGATGAAGTAATGATGAAGTAGAAAATGAGAAGTATGATGATGATAATATATTTATTATGTACATGTACACTGTATGTATTGAACACAAGCACAAGGCCGGGTACAGTCACGTACACCCGGTCTCGTACCGACATGTGTGACTTACTATATAAAACTTATCTCTACATGGCGTTCTGAATACTATAACTACTATACTCTCTCTATACTTTGCCTCGAATCCTAATACCTAATACTGAATACTAATATCGAATCTTAATGCTGAATCTAATACTCTGTGTCTCGATACAGTCAATATATACATTTGAAGAGAATTACATAATATGACATCAGTTAAATTATGTACATTAAGAAGCATAAATACAGATAGCACGCGGTTCATATCCCATTAAGTTGTAAATAATTCGACTGATCGTTGACGCTGTGGTCTCAGGATAATACGATAGATTATCCCATTTGTAAGATCGTCAAATATACCCATTGTAAATAGATTATCTTTTCAGTCGGACGATTGACAGACCTTCCTTGTTAGTTTGACGCATTGCTCATTTGTTATTGCAACGATATCGAAGAACAATTGACAGACCCCGCGGTGATTACCGCCGAGTCGTAGCGAGCTCTAATTCAGATTACTATGACATGTATTATCTACCTTCTATTGAGAGAATAATGTATGGAGCCTTCATTTGAAGGATGAAATACACTGTAAGAAAATAAGATAATAAATTGGTGTATGACATTACTATCAAGTCTTGTAATTTTCTACGGCAGGAGGAATTTTGCAATGCCCGTGGTACAAAGTATTGCGGAATGTGCAACGAACGAACTGAGGATGACAGCTGCATTGCAATAGGAAAGCCATCTTCGTACCAAAGAGGTAATTATTATGTTCTCACTTCATAGTACCCCTGACTCAAACCTAGAGGAAAACTAGTGCACACAGCCAAGGAGCTAAAAATAAAACCATTTTCAGTTACCAATTCAAACAAGGAAAGGAACGTAAATCCAATGTGTACTAGATGCACGTGACCATCACTCTACTAGCAGGAATTGTACACGCTATTTCATTGGATATAATTCTCCAGCAAAATCATCGGGAAAAAGTTTTCATTGGTTGGCTGTTTGCGCAGGTTTTCCAGGGGTACTATGAGCCAGGGGTACTATATGAAGTGATAACGTAATAAGTATTTCTTGGGTGCGAGGATGGAAGAAAGTTAACTTCTGGTGTTTGTTTCCATCTCTGGATATTTAGTTCCTACTAAATTTGGACAAGTTCCGGTGAAATCAATTCACAATTGTTAGGCCTTGAGTTTCCTAATCTCCTCAGAAAATCTTAATAGGCCAATTTAGTATGGATCGTGCACTTAACTATTTGTTCGACTCAGAGATAAATCATGTTGTCCAAAATGTTGTTAGCTATCCGTGCGTCAAAGATCTGGATACAACGTAGATAAAACAGCATTCAAGCACATTTCCCCAATATCAATGAGGATATCACCTGAATCTTTAAAACGTATACGCCTACAAATAGATGTTTACCCACTAATGGCCGCTTTTGAATTCTGCGTTACATTCTATCCAAGGAATATCCTACACAGGGTCTGGCTGCGGCATTAGAAGCCCGTGTATTGGCGCAGGAACTTCCGGTTGCGAGGTGAGAACCTACCGTTGGTGCCGGCGTCCGTGTCGGTGGCGATAACAGTTGTCACAGTTGTGCCAGGAACATCAGATTCCGCCACATTGACCGAATATGGGTTCTGACTGAATGCTGGTGTCACATCATTAACATCTGTAAGAAGCAAACGACATAGTGTCAGACGAAAGCGTGGCAAATTCATCGGAAATATACATGCACATGCATGTCCTGTATATATGCATAGTCTGAAATGTGCTAGTCATGAACTATTATCTTGCAAGAATGTCTAACTATATTATTAATTGAATGACTTCTTCTATTACTATTACTACTACTACTACTACTACTACTACTACTACTACTACTACTACTACTACTACTACTACTATTACTACTACTAC
>JAUTBQ010164799.1:0-12309 GCA_032361185.1 Lepetodrilus ovalis | reverse complement strand
CATGACTTTGTAAATTGTATGTGCATGTATCCATAGTTGCTACACACTGTCCAATAATTGTTTTTTCTCATCTCCTCTGTATTTTATAAAAGATTACCAATGTGTCAGAACGTCAACAGTAACCATCATTAGCCCTGATCGAGGGTGCGCCTAATCTAAAAATAGCTCAATGCCCGAGTAGACGAGACTTTGGTCCCCTATTGCCATCCTGTATAAACCTGTACACCCCCGGTTCGTTAGTTACACGTCGGTGTGACGATGACCACCTTTATGAAACGCCCATATACGGTAGTCCTGATCATCCATAATTTATACATGAATATTCGTGATGCCATATTATCTAGTAATCATATAATAAATTATAATCATGTACACACCGATTAAACACACATGTAACTAATAATATTGTATGGGTATACGGTTCCCCATGAACCGAGGACCCATGAATTGATGGTTTACTTGGGCTGCATTCAGGCTACAATACATTTCATATACTACAAATTTTTATGTTAATTTTGTTCACCAATATTTATGATTTTGTACTGCTCTGCACAGAATGTGGAGATGATTCTGGACAACTGTGAGGCCGCGGAGATCGGGACCGATGAGATCGTCAAGGATGACAAGATGTGCCGGCAGTCCGGGACCACACCCGACGAGAACGTGTTTCTGAATGTGTACACCATGCTGCAACTTGGCGGACGCTTCAACAACCCTAACTTCCCCCAGGGCATTTCCAGTACCAAGTTTGACGGCTGCATCAAGGAGCTCCGACACAATGGACTGGTAGGACTGATTGTGTCATCATGGGACTGATTGTGTGTCATGGACTGATTGTGTGTCATGGACTGACTGTGTCGCAGAAGAATGAGTGTGACGAAGGTTGGGAGGGGCGGAGAGTACACTTGGGGGATAACTTCACCTCCAGGCCGAGTCGCCGAGATATTTATCATTAATTTTCAATCCTTATCCTCGAACCCCCAAGATTTACAAAACATTGGAATTACCTGCACCGTGTCATGTGATTGCTTTCAATAAAGCCACACAATTTGTGGTACATATTTATATCTGTGAACAATCCGAATTGGATATTTTACCCAGTGTATTTAGCTGGGAATTTAATAGTAATTTAATTTGTAACGCGGAAAAACACATGCTCAAAGTGCAGATAATAATTATATTAGCACCTAATTTTCCAGCAATCGCTGCTCATAATTCACATAATTTCCAGTGGATTTATTCATGATAATTCACCAATGCAGCATATTGAAACCATGTTACAAGACTGTAGTGTACTTGTCACCTGTGTGTTGGCTTTGTCTTCCAGTTGTACAACCTGCAAGTTCCCGGGAATGCAGGATACCCATCGGGAAGCAACCGCTGCATCCGAGAAGACAACATCTGTGGCATCGGAAGCTTGGACGGCTCCAAGTGCGGCGACAACGGCATCTGCATCGCCAGCCTGAAGCCTCCAACGTACACGTGCATCTGTAAACCCATGTGGATGGGTAGGACATGCAGCGAAGGTAAGCAGTGTGTGAAGGTCGTCCAGCAGCGAAGAGTAGTCTGTCACTTGTGAGAATGTATTGGTGAACTTAACGGACTGGTTGAATCTGACTGACTGGTTGAACGTAACGGACTGGTTGAACCTAAAGGAGTGGTTGAACCTGACTGACTGGTTGAACGCAATGGACTGGTTGAACAAAATCGACTGGTTGAACCTAAAGGACTGGTTGAACCTAACTGACTGGTTGAACGTAACGGACTGGTTGAACATAACGGACTGGTTGAACCTAAAGGAGTGGTTGAATCTGACAGACTGGTTGAACCTAACTGACTGGTTGAACGTAATGGACTGGTTGAACATAACGGACTGGTTGAAACTAACTGACTGGGTGAACTTAATGGACTGGTTGAACTGGATGTTAGTGAAAAATTCTAGAAAGCGACTCTAAACCCCATTACAAAAATAAAATTAAACGATTTTTAGCAAAATGTATTCGTCATGAAAGAATTAGAAAAAAGTTGTTCAACTTACCAATTTACATTAGTAATGGGCATACTAGAAAGTAATGAAGAACTATTTTTGAAGCAAAGGCAATAGGACAGTAAGATACATTCAGATAGATATGGAAATGTCAATACGCTGTAGACACAGTAATGGTTAATAAAGACATTAATACATTGTTTTGAATGGTAAAAAGGTATGTTCATTTTAAAATTCTCAGATTTTCTTATAAAAGAATGAACTGCAATGAAGATAGCTAGGCTAATATTACGAGTCAGTTTGCATTTCCGCTCAAGAATGAAAATAGGTCTATGTTTGCTGTACCTTGAATAATATGATTAATGTTCTCTAATTTTCTCTAATTGTTCTCTGTACTATGAGATATATCATACTGAGTGACAACAAATATATCAAATCTAATGTTTCATTTCACCAGCGACCACCGTCAAGGATCTAGAAAAAAATAGTTTCATCCAATGGCGACTACGTGACAGGTTCTTCAATGCTGTCAGCGCTCGCAAGCTAAAGATGCAGATTGTGTTTCGAACTCGTGACAAGACCGGTGTTTTGTGGAGTGTGTCGAGTACAATGAACAGCATTGTCACCCTTCAGGTCAGTACTTGTTTTAACATCATGTTTCTTCCAGTAGCCTTTAGTAATGGCTCCATATTAAAATAAATCCAATAGTGAAATTATTAAAACCAGATATATGTCCCCTCGATATAATGCTAAAGTTGGGGCCCATGACATGCCCCCCAAGTTATAGTACGGTACCCACCTTACAATATGAGATTACAGGGAAATAACGAAAATAGAAATGGGATCCACATCTGACCCCGCGTTATATGAGAATCCGCGGTGCATTGCAACATGTTATATTGAGGGGGCACTGTACTAATTAATTATCATATGATTTTAATTTCATCCTATATTCTCGATAAATTCTGGTGGGTGAATGATGGGTGAATGATTCCATGTAAATAAAGAAAACATTTGCCTCGTATTCCAGATCATCAACTCGATTCTGACGCTATCCTACAACTTGGGTAACGGCATGAAAAATGTAGAGTTGTATAATCGCGACGTGAGCAATGGACAATGGCACACAGCCGTGGTGGAGCGCATCGGCCGGCAGTTCACGCTGATGATGGACAACGGGGAGGGGCCTAACTACAACTACACCTATGGCATGCCCACCGACCACCAGGAGATGCTCATCGAGAACACCATCTTTGCCGGCGCTAGCGTCACCTTGTCACAGACTGTCCCTGTCCTGCAGTCCGATCTGGAGAAAAGTTCGTAAATTCCGTACATTTGGGTTGTAGTTTGTAGTCTGGGATTAACCATCTCCCTGCTGGATTAGGCTCAGACACGGCTCTTTAGGACATCTCTGGTTGCCTTCAGCAGGGAGAGGGTTAATCAGTATCAATGTACTGTCAGTATCAATGCACGTTCGGTATCAATGTATACTGATGTGGTAGCGCAGTGGCAGAACGTTTGACTTCGGAGCTAAAGGTCCCGAGTTTAAATCCTGCTCTGGGGGGCCCGGCATCAATGTTCGCAGAAGTTACATTTCTGATGTGATATTGATAGGATGCACTGTCAGTAGAGTGGCAATACAGATATCATCCTTGGTCTGTCAGTACCAGCCGGTGCTCATAGGTTTACTGCAACATTCAGCGCTACGGATGTTTCGGGTTTCCTACTGCCCTAAACTGACTAAATTACCCTATTTAATAATATCAGTATCAATGCACTATCATTATCAATGCACTATCAGTAACAATGCACTATCATTATCAATGCACATTATCAATGCACTATCAGTAGCCTATGGGTGAGATATTCCCGCTGCGACGTTAAGCAATAATTCAATCAATCAAATTGCTAGTATCAATGCATTTCACGGAAACTGTTACATTCTGGAATTTGTACTCTTGTTTCAGCTTGCGTTCAAGACATCCGTATGGACAATGAATGGTTTCCTATGCACACATCTGAAAACGGGAAAAGTAGAGCTGCAACTGTCATCAGAGCTCCAAATCTGGTTGACGGATGTGTTCGTGATAAGGACTGCCTCAACCATAATTGTGATCTTCTGAAAGGGGAAGTTTGCTATCCTCTTTGGGGTGCTTTCGAGTGCAGGTATGTGCATTTAATGCAAACATTCAGATTATGAATAGAGAGAAAACGTGTTGGACAGATTTGAACCATGCACAGTCACAAATTTATTACGCATTTTGACCACAAAACCTACAGGAGGGAAATATATTTGTTTTTGGAAAAGAAATGCGATTGAAAACACTTCAAGACGGAGAGGGAGACAATGTTAATTGCATGGCATCAGACTCTTACAACCATTTGATCCGGCAATGGCTTGGGATGTTTACTAACATATTTTGCAGTGGCAGAAGGTTGGACTTCGGAGCCAAAGGTTCAAATCCCGCCCTGGGGGGGACCGGCATCAATGTTCGCAGAAGTTACCTTTCTTATGTGATATTGATTGGATGCACTGTCTGTAAAGTGGCAATATGGATATCATCCTTGGTCTGTCAGTACCAGCCAGTGCTACAGATGTTGTGGGTTTCCTCCTGCCCTAAACTGACAAGTCGTGATGTTGGTGAAAGATCCTATAAAGCGACTAAACCCCATTACAAAAAAATAAATAAAAAATAGCATATTTATGGTTACATTTAGTATAATCTCCACAAGGTTGATGCACAATGTGTATGAAGTGAGGCGAGGTAAGCTGACGTTATCCACTGTTACCAGGTGTCCCGTGCACCAGCAGCACAACTCGCAGGGGATGTGTGTGGACATCCTGTACTGTAAGGACCACCGCTGTCTGGAGGGGACCTGTAAGGAGGACAAGCAGCAGGACAAGGGCTACAGGTGCGAGTGTAACCCTGGCTGGGGGAAGGAGTTCTGCGACACGCCCATTGCCTCGCCGTACCTGGCCGGGATGACCACGGGCGCCATCGTGGCCATCATCATCTCCATATTTGTGCTGTTAGGTGAGTTGTGACCTTTTAGCCCACTCCCCGCACTTACGTTACTGTTTAAGGTACAGTGTCCCCTCGATATAACATGGTTCGATACACAGCGGATTCGGATATAAGGTGGGGTCGGATGTGGATCCCATT
Organism: Lepetodrilus ovalis; assembly: GCA_032361185.1. NCBI lineage: Eukaryota > Metazoa > Mollusca > Gastropoda > Lepetellida > Lepetodrilidae > Lepetodrilus > Lepetodrilus ovalis. The sequence goes on along the minus strand of JAUTBQ010164799.1, from coordinate 7,158 downwards.
TTTAGTTTTGTTATTTACCTGTACTATCGTATAAGGCGGGTACTATAAAGCATGTACCCCACATTCAACGTTATTTCGAGGGGACACTGTGTCTCTGGTTGCCTTCAGCAGGGAGAGGGTTAATCGTGATTAATGTTCATGACTTTCTCAAGTTGAGAGATGGTATGTTCCATGTGTTGTTGACTACGTGACTGACAGACACGATGTGTTACAGTACTTGCGGTCGCCATCGTCCTCCTGGTCAAGTGTGGTCGCCGTAGCAACCCTGACGACAAGTACATCCTAGAGGTGGACCCTGATGACGACATCCGGGAAAACGTCATCAACTACGACGAGGAGGGAGCAGGTAATGTCGCCATACAGGGCGCATCACCCTATAGTTCTACCACATTTTTACAGCTAATCAAAATCTGTCTTCTAGGAGTGACACCGTCATTTGTGTACACTGAACATGTGCTTGTGTTTTCATATTCTTTCTATGTTTTGTACTGTGAATAATAGATTAAAATTGGATTGTTTAATGAAACTGAGATCTGTAGGAAACATTGTCTTGTACGGGTGAAAGATTCCCAGTGAAAGATTCCCGCTGTGACGTAAAACAATAATTCACTCGCTCACTGTAGGCAACAGTAAATAAACTTTAGATATCCTTTTGGCATCTGCAGATGTTTTATCATGCTTTTTGTTGTCTATGCCTGATGGCCATTCATAAAATTGTTAATGATACTAAAGTAATAATTAAAGTAAATAGTAAAAGTAATGTCTTGTAGATATTTTAGGTAGAATATAAACGTCAAAACACAATAATTATGTCATTTCAGGAGAGGAGGATCAGGATGCATATGATATCAACAGACTTCGTAAACCCACGGATGCGGAATCAATTCACAAGCCTCCTTTGGATTCCATGCCTAGGCGGGATGTCCATAGGAGAAGTAAGCAGATATAGATCGTGCTCTCGCGCCTGGGAACTCTCCATCAATATATCATACAGATTTTACTCTTTGTGAATATAATATTTTTTCAAGTATTTATTTATTTTCTTTCTAGTCCGTGTTGAAGTTCGTCAGGTTTTTTAAATGCCATACTAGTAATCTAATTTATATGCGGTAACATTTTGTGACGTATTCCCGAGGTTTCACAAACATGTATTCTAGATGAAATGTTTGTGAAGTATTTGCCATGTGCATGCATGTTTGTGACGTATACCTGATGACATGTTTGTTACGTATCATCTATGGTGACATGATTGTGACGTATCGTATGATGACATGTTTATGATGTATTTCAGATGCCCCCGGAGAGTCGCCCGATGTTGGCAACTTCATCGATGACCGCCTAGTGGACGCGGACGACGACGGCGAAGCGCCACCTCACGACGCCGTGAGGGAGTTTGTGTACGAGGGCGAAGGCAGCGACGCGGGCTCGCTAAGCTCCCTCAATTCCACATCCACCGGCAGCAGCCAGGACTACGACTACCTCACAGACTGGGGTCCTAAGTTTGCCAAACTCGCCGACATGTATGGAGCCGGTCAGGAGCCAGGCGAAGAGGACGCCATGTGAGGACAAAAGTCTTGAGGACATGTTATAAGATGCTGTGTTGTCTTGAGGAAACTGTTTTGAACAACGTGGCTCTCGGTGAATCACAAACTTTAACCAATGAGGTGCAATTCAGTGAACCGAGCTGAAAACTTCATTTGACTTTTTGAAAGCTGGAGTTTTTAGATATTACAGACCGACTACAAACGGACTTGACACGCCATGCTTCATAAGATATTGGTGTGCAAATGTTCTGTCAAAAGGGAGCGTGTGATAAAGATTGGATTATGACCTGGCAAGCGATGTCGGATGCACTCTTCCATTCATTAGGTGGCCTTACCATCTCACCATATCATCACAGAGCATCGCCTTTTTTAGTTTGCCGCTGTTTGCCAGCCTTTCGCTGTGTAATCGCCATCATTGCTTCGTTTTTTTCTTTCTTTTCATATAATCACGTGATCAATGGTGCCGCCTGTTTCCCGTGAACTAACTGTGAATGTAATCCACAGCTGGTCAGTTCTGAAGGCAGAAACAAATCCTTTAGCTTTTGATACCCGCTTTTATTTACCATCACGTTTACACCGTATCTCGCACACGGAATCGGCGATTCTTTGAAAAAGGCTTTATATTTTTGTATTCGTGACGTAATATATTATATACATACATACATACCTACATATATATATCTCCAGAACCCAGCCAAGCTGGGACGGCTGGAGTACGAAGCTGTCAGCTGTCCTGGAAGTGAGCTCGTGTCCAGTCTCGTCTCAGTGTTAGACTAATACTTATTCAGGGGTTGTTGGGATTCTGCTGTATAACGGGGCAGTGTTTGTGTATGTAGCGGCAGTGTTTGACACAAGTGCTTCAGACAAACAATCGATGCCAACATTTTCCCACGTTATTCTGCCCCGATGCTCCAACATTCCCCGTTATACAGCATCTCAAGCAATTATTATTCGTTGTTTTGTTTTTCTTTTATGTGCAAGGTGTACAGGTGAGAATATACTTATAATCTAGATTGTTTCTTTATAACTCTTTACCAATTTCATCCACTAAAATAATGTTGCTTTTTTTTATTATTTAAAAGCAACTCTGCTCCGATGTTTAGTTAATGTCACGAGATCCTAGACCTTGGTGTATTTATCAAACTGCTACTCCATTTGGTAAAGGGTTACATTAAAAAGTGTATGATCCGACTGTAATGCACAGCATGTTACTCTCAAGGGGAGATAACTAGCATCATGTACCTTGTATATAAGCACTCGTCTCTTCATCAAACACTGAAGCAAATGTACACAGGCTTTATCAGGTGATTCTTTGCTCAGCGGACCAACTTCGTTGCATTCAGGATTTCCCCTGACGAATTCTCCGAGTTCAAAGCTCATAATCATAAATGTTGATTTTGATATGCAATCTGGTCAGGAGACTATACGCACTGAATGCATTCTTGAGTACATCATTTCATCAACTGAAAGTGGCTCATATGTCCAGGTGCAGATAACTCTGGATACCATCTTCCATATCAAGTTATAAGATATGCAGCAAAACTCGCTCGACAACCATTTTAAGAATATTTATCACACTCATGGTCATAGAGCATCACGTAGAAACGTCTACAAGCTGGTATTCTGCCATTATCAGTGTTTAAAAAGTCAATCTTTTACATCTGGCCACAGCAGGCAATCCAATGTCGAGGAATTTGCTACAAATGTTGGATTCTCATTCCATGTATTCCATCATTACCTGACGAATTATCTGGATCGACATTGCTCTATTATGTAAACTTTCATTTCAACACCGGTCACTGTAGGAGTGCCATTGGCAGTGCATCGTCACACCCGACATAACGTCCAACCACTGCCTGTCTACATTTGCTGTTCTATTCGCTGCATTTCATGCATATTTATTCACCTTATTTCATGTTATAATAGTGTGTGAACTTAGTATGAAAGAAAGATTGTGTATTGATGATTTGGGGTGATTGTGTATATTTCTCATCAAATCACTGGTATTGTTTTCTTTAGAAAAAAATCTTGTCTATCGATGGTTGTAATAAAATTTATTTTCATGATATGTGGACAGGGCTCAGAGACTAAAAAATGTCTATCAAAATGTGTTCAGATTGCATTAAATTCCAGAAACAATTAATTTCATCATTTATAAGACCTCTTTTTTACATGTAATTACTTTAATTAAGAAAAAAAATTGTTTCCATTACTCATTGTGATTGGTGGTGGAGTATCTACTATCCAGCAGGAGAAACTGACTGCTCTTCTAGCCCTGTCGTATGTGTTTAGTAAGGATAGTCCTATTCGGTTTAGCGAGGGTAGTTCTATTCTGTCTTAGTTAGGGTGGTCTCACTGTCCGAGACGACCCAGATAACCCTCTCCTGTGTTAGGAGGTAACACTGATGTAAATATGTCGCCAGGCTTCATGATGTATGTAGAGATAAAAAAAAAGAGCAAATAACTTGTCATGATTGTCCATCATGATTAGTGTCTGTGATATGGCACGTCGATATCCATTGCTGTACGACAAGTTGTGGCAAGATGTTAGTTCCATTCCAAATCCCCAATTGTATACGATTTTAAGAAATATTAAAAAAAAATAGTATTTTCTAGTTGATTTTAACCAAACAAATATGTAAATATTGTAAATTGCCAAGTTTTGACAGATATCCTAATTTTAGTTGATCTTTTTATGAGAATAAAATTATTCATTTTAAAAAAGACATTATGTATAGCGACTTTATCATATGGTAGGGCATGATATATAACATATCAGCATTGCACTGTAGGTGGATGCTAACAACCGATTGTCAACCCATACATCCAGCTTCTATCCATCGAGCCAGCCTAGACCCCTCGACATCTAGATCAAACTTGAGTTTGAGATTTTGCTCAGCTTAGATTTCTCCAATAGACTCGGAGCCGAGTTTGAATTTGTATTCAAGTTACAGCACCAAGTGAATAGGAGAAACCTCTTCTGAGGAAAATCGCAAACTCAAGTTTTTGAGAAATCAGGCCCAGATATGCCAACTCTTAAGTCAGTGATAGCACAACTATTGGGAGCAATAGATAGATAGATATATAGTTTATATTACATGTGCATGTTTATTACATATCATATGCAAGTAATAGGTATTTTTGTAATGTCTACAATACCTAAGTCAGAGCTGAACAATTCTGAGAATTATTTGTGCTATCTCTGTCTTGAAAGGAAAGCTTAATCTTATTTAATTTTAACTAATGTGTTACAAGCATCTTGCTACATTGAAATTGTTGGTTGTGAAATCATTTCATTCGTCCTCGTAAAGGATATATGTATAATCATGTTTCATCAAGTCATCATTTCTTTTCAATTTTGAATAAAAATGAGGATCAATTGATAATCCTAGTTTGTTTTCCATCATGTGTGGAGTGTAGTAGCAATGGCAACCTTCAAGAATCATAGGCACTGTATCTGATTGAAACCTGGAGAGGAGTCTGGATGTAGGAAAAACAAATCTGATTGGTCAGCAACATTTGTATAATCAGTTTTGGTGCTAATGGACATGTGCAGTAGCCCAACCCTCCTGTTGAATATTCCCAATTAAACACGGAACTGCAAGACAAACCGAACTGCAAGAAGTTTTTCCATGAAGATTTACCGAGAAAATCTACCAATTAAGCCAGATCAGAGTTTCGAATACGCATGTGTATGTCAAATGTGAGAGCATATGATAGTACAGTATAATGCAATCAAAATATTTATCACAGCCACCAGAATACTTAATCGTGGTTGAATTAAGCATGCAATCATATAGATGTTAAGCTATAGTGCATCAAGACTTGCTTCCAACTTTGACATGTGTTCTAAACTCTTGAGTTTACCACCAATGCATTCCATGCCAAACTAGTCGGGTCTAATAAACTAGAACAGGGATGCATTCAGGCTGCGCTACCTTTCTCTATATTTCTCTACGCTACTTTTCTAAAATAGCATGATATTGGTTTGCACATGCATTCAGTCCATTCACTTCATGCTTTAGGAATTCCTAATGTTTCCTCCACAACACTACAGTCTCAAAAGCCGAAGTAAAAAAAGTAGAACTACATAGTACTACATGTGTATATGTGTTGGCTGAACGACTATTGTAGCACTTCATTATATAGAGAAAAGTAGTACAGCCTGAACGCACCCCAGATGTGGTTTTTAAATGGACGTAAAAATAAACTTGAACTTTACAACTACAGCCCCCAGATAATCTTCACACTGCTTCAAGAACTTGCAGATTTCTAGAAATGCACCAGATTTCTCAAGCCGAGTTCAGAAATTGGTAGAAAACTTGCTGACACTTCATAATGTTGTCGAGTATATAATACAACAAACATTGTAGCACAATCAAATCATGCAAATGTAGGTAGATATGCATGTGTGTACACCATATGAAACTTTCAGCAGATGTTGCATTGCCCTGTTAATTTGACATTTCTAGCTCTCTTAATCTTTACAAAATGAACATGATAAAGGTGTATGAATGATTAATTAAAAAAATAAAAATCATTATCGACATGTTAATAATATAATTTATTTTCTCCATACATCAACTACTTCTTTTTCTTGCTGAAGTCTGGCATCTCCCAATCCATGGGCTTATCGTAGCCCATTAAATGAATGTAGGCTTCTTTGCTATAGAACATCTTCGAATCCATGAAGAGTGGCTTTCCCTTGGCCACAATGGAGGTGAACATCCCCGGGATGTCTGGCACGACGACATCCTCGGCTTTAAACTGGATCTCTTTCCTCCGCACGAAGATGTTGTATGTCGCTGCCGAGAACACTCCTGTCTCGCGGTTGTAGTAGCAGTCTCGGACGTACTTCTTGGTCACAAAGTGTATCATCAGAGGCGTGATGAAGATAAAGAATCCAATGGTACCGGTGACCGCGACTTTGGTCGCCACGTGCGCCTCGCCGGCATTCATCAGGATGTAGGGCTGCAGACACAATCCCAGGATGCTGGTGGACATGGAGAACGCCTTCACCCCTTTGATCATCTTCCACAGCGGGCCACCATACACTAGCTCTCCCTTCACAGGGTCCTGTAACGGCATTTCTGTCAGGACGTCCCGACTACTGTCGGAGGAATAGTCTCGAGAGACGACTGCAGATTCCAACACACAATTATTTCCCCTCAGTAATGTCACATTCACACCTGACAGTGTGCGTGTGGGGCATGTTGGGAATGTCGCATTCACACTTGACAGTGTACGTGTGGGGCATGTTAGCGTATTCACACCTGACAGTGTACGTGTGGGGCATGTTAGCGTATTCACACCTGACAGTATGCGTGTGGAGCGTGCACAGAGATGTCGACACACATGAAGCAGGATCTTCATGGTTAACCTGTAATGGGAAGGAATAGTATTTAGTTATCATGGTTATACATGTAATATTAATTAACGATATCACACTTTGTGTGTAAACAAAATTGCTTCATTCAATATATACCATATTAATTATTCATGACATGAAAAAATCTTGAGAAGTACAGTGTATTCTCTATAAACCGGCCCTCGTTGGGACCGATAAAATATGCCGGATTTGAGAGAGTGCCGGTTTACTCAGTTTGTCAAGAGT
>JAUTBQ010164788.1:0-12310 GCA_032361185.1 Lepetodrilus ovalis | reverse complement strand
AGAGAGAGAGAGAGAGAGAGAGAGAGAGAGAGAGAGAGAGAGAGAGAGAGAGAGAGAAATAGTGAGTGAGTGAATATGGAGTTTAACGTCGCTGTGGGAATCTTTCACCCATTTGCGACGAAGAAAAAAATAGAGAAAGAGAAAGAATGAAAGAGTAAGAGAAAGAGGAAAGAGAGAAGAGAGAAAAAGAGTAAGGAAAGAGAAATATAATGAAAGAAAAAGAATGAAAAAGAGAAAGAGGGGAGAGAGAAAGTATGAAAGATAAGGAAAGAGAGAGTATCAGTATCAGTGTGCAAAACAGGCTCATAACCAGTTAACATAGCCTTAAGTACTATATAATAGGACTGTACTGCAATGCTCTTGGAGCAGTGCTATGAGGAAGGGTTTCCTTGCATTAGTCTCAGCCAGTGCTAGTCGAACACTCCGAGCTGTACAATCTAGGTAGAGGGAGTAGGGCCTACTGTAACCAGTGTAGGTGATAATTGCATTATCTCGAGTAAATCAAGGTTTGCTGCAGGGGTTAAGTCGAAGTGAAGCCTTAATGAAAGCAATACAAACGTGCATGCACACACATGCCTTGTTCAACACAGCTTCTGTTGGCATAGAGTAATCACCAGTTTGAATCTATCTCATTAACATCAAAGCTAAGTTAATTGCTGCATCGTAACATAATATTTAATCTATCATGATCTATCCTCCATAAACTTACATTTCAGTACTAAAATAATAATTCCATTTACTCAATATCATAATATGATATATTATGAATTAATTTTAATTCTCTGCTATCACTATACTGCCAATAAAAAAAAGAAAATTATACCAAATGTGTGAAAAATTGTAAATACTTTCTAGATATACTTTTTCTCTTTTATCACACCAATTTCACAACCATATGCAATGGCACACACGAGGTACAAGAGATAGGTATAATTATATATATATTTACAAGTAATTGCCTCCTGTAGTGAGAAAGTGAGGTGCGAGGCACGAACATGGTGTGGCTATCTGCGCTATCTACAAGGGAGTTATGGTGAAAGTCATAACAAGACGCAGCAATTTAAGCTGGAGAGATCCACTCTCACATGACACAAAGCCTGCTCAACACGGCTTGCCTAGCTTGATGGCCGCTCTACTCCCCAAGGTATCTTACATCTTTACTACACAGGCCTTGCACAGTATACATGGTATCAGGCCTTGCATGTAGTATAAGCCTGTGCATAAACTAGGAAGTGAGACATAAATTATTTGCTTTGGACAACGTTTAAAAAATAATTCACATAGCTCAAGATTTCTTTTATCTGCTATTTTCATCTGCTAACATGTGTATAATTTATTTTAATCTATGATCCTGTTTCTGATTAAAAAACATTTTATAAATCATACCTTATTTTTAGTCGTATGAATTTTTCTTTTTTTTTAAATATCAAACATCTTCTATCAACAAACTGTAACATCTTAAACAGTGTTCCATAATGTATATATAAATAAGGTATTTAATACATTATTTCTACATAATATCTTTAAGTACAACAATGTTCTAAATAATAAGCTAAATAGTAGTTATAACCTGTATAACTCATGGTCATATGGAATATAGATGTATAGCAGTAATGTTCCCAGAGTAATAACAAATCAACTACATGGTATTACAATGTTGCTCCTTTTTTTTTTATATATACAAAGTTGAAAGTACAACAATGTAGTGAGCTATTACATTATATAGCAGAACATTGTGGTAGCCTGACATGTGATATGATGATCAGTTTGCCACATCCCTAATCCATAATTGCAGGGATTTAACAGTTTAACCCATGTAATATGACTTGTCATGAGAATTAGACCTTCATTTTGTCACTGCGTTCATGCATGGGGAATAGAGACCCACAGCAGATTTATAGCACTTTCCTGTGGCCTAAATAAATATGACAGTTGGTGTAACTAAGGGTCCTTTTGTTGGGGTCTGATCCAGGTGTTAGGGGTCAATATGGACCCCTTAGAGGGACTGGCTGGACTCCAGCCTGGCGCCTGTATCAATGGGGTTGGGGGTGGTTGACAGCGAGTGGGGGTGGGGTCACAGTGGGATGGTCACAGAGGGTGGCGTGATGAGTGTACAGCCACAGAGTGAGAGATATTATTTACAAGACACACATCATTGTCTCCACTAGTGATTGGATTACAGCAGTAAATTGATTCGATTTCCTTTACAAATTAGATCACAAATTATGACAGACATCTAAGAATAACATTGCAAGGTGTGGGGTGAGGAAAATTACTGTCCACCAAATGTAATGGTCATATTATAGAGTATGTAGGAAACTTTAGACATAGATCCAGGAACTGATATTAATCTATTGTAATGAATAATCTTGTAGGCTATCGACATGATATTGGCACTGATAAGACATGAAATCGACATGCTTTCCGACAAGGCTTATAACACTGTTTACGACTGATTTATTGCTTCCTTTATGCCTACCACCAATGTACTCTACTGCTTTATATAGATATACTGTTCTGCTGAAGAACAATCGCTAACGAGTTTATAGCCCCTTTACATTGTGCTACTGTAGCAAGTAGTTGTGATAGTGTTGGTTATATTGGGCGGTATACCAGTTATTGATTTGTGTATTAGGATTAGGGCTGTATGGGTCTTCATGATGGTGGTGGAGTATTAGTGTTGTGTGTGTTATGGGGGATGGGGGATTTGGGGGGTGGGGGGTGGCAGGTGTTCTCTCTTACCTTGGATGCTTTGCAGAGTCCCCCCAGAGCCTGGACATCATGGGTCATGTGACGCCCATCTTTAGAACAGGTATAACACACAGGTATTTTACATCCAGTACAGAACATGCGTAGCTGCTCTTCCGTGTGTTCGTAACATTTAGCATCCTTCTTGTTTTTCGCCCTGAGGATGGATTTCCCCTGGGTGGGGTCCACCAGGTTGTGTTTGGCCAGAGATCCTCGCGAGGGGTGACAACTGTCGCGACAAGCATCACAATAAAACACTTCACATTGCTCGCACATCGTCGTGGCATTGTTAGTGCCTTTTTCACATAGTTCACATTTAATATCCACATGTTTATGTTTGGAATATTTATCCACGATCGCCTCTAGGACGCGATTTGGGGGTAGAGCGTGCGCGCCAGAGTCGTCGAGAAACACTAACTTGTGACACACGGGACATTTTATTCCGTAGGTGCAACTTTGTAGAGTTTGAGTGAAAATGTTAGTGAGACTCGGGGTACCTACGTAACTCGACGGTCGACTGTTGCAGACGACACCACTGTCGGCTTCCGAAACGATGCTAACTTTGTCGATTTCCGGGAAGTCGCCGCTGTCGTTGATCACCTGTGTGACGTCCTCGGTGCAAGTTACCTGCGGCATCAGCTGTTGTGCGGGTGCCTGTAAGTTGACGGCACACGCCATGCAGAATGAGTGGGAACACGGAAATAACACAGGATTCGTGTAAAATCGTCTGCAGACAGGACAAGTTAACTCTTCCTCCATCGCCACACACCTTACCACCGAGGTTCACTCGTTCCGTCCGTTGTTCCAACTGAGCGCCGTACCAGTGTGCTGTTCTCGGCTCTCCCCGCTCGACAACGGTAAACAAAACGGACTTGGCCGAGAAGCGGTCTGTCACCGCTATACGGTATAGAGTTACTTCCCTTAGTTTTCTCGGGGGTGTACGAAGCGTTTCTAATTTCCTTTCTCCGCGTATTATACTATTAGTAATTATGGATATATAGATCAATATTACACATTCTATATCTATATTTGATTCCTATAACATGTTTCCAAGGGATACTTTAAAAGAACTGTTCCAAATATATACATGCACTTTTCAAGTATTTAATAAGAAGATAGATCTATATGTACACTCAGTTTATTAACTGCCTATATATATATCGAGTATCTTTATAAATATCATGCATACGATTCTAGAAGTGTTTCATGACTTTTTATAAGTTAATTAGTTTCTTGCAAACATGCAGCTTCAGTAGTGCTCAAAATGTATAACTTGTATAATTTAATAAGAACGATTTAATAAGAACGATTTAATAAGAACGTGTATAGGCCTACGTTTACTAACATATGGTATATTGGCATCTATAAATACATCGTATATTAATATGATTCTAGAAGTGTCTCAGTGCTTTTATACATTAATTATATATAACTTACACATTTCTTGTACACAACTTCGTATACAGATGTATATATGTTCAACAAATCGTTCCAAGATTGATTAGATCTATCCAATTATCTGTGGATGGTGAGGCTCGTTAACTAAACCATTAAGCACGTTGATTGCTCTGCTTCATTGTCAATTTAATCCATGAGATTGTTTATGATGCATGTATCACCTGCTTGCATATGTGCGTTGTATGAAAACAAGAACATTACTATAGAGCGGATTGCTGTCTCATAACCAAATATTATGTTCACCTATTTTTGTATACGCGTACATGTATATATACTTGATAAACAAACTGTAGTTTTAATCTTTGTAATTTTACTGCTAATTTGCAGTTAACGATATATAACATTTAATTTTCCAAGTATATTCATGTAGGACTTATATATGATTTTTAATAGAATATGTATGTCACAATATATGCGTGTATATAACAACGGCAATATACGTCATGTATAGTATTATGTTCTCTTAATGTTATTGACAGTGTTAAAACCATGCACTTCAATAATGTAAATCATTTGTGAATGTTTAATTGATTAATGAATAATATATATTTAAATTAATCATGTTGTAATAGCTCTCAAATATATCGTTGCTTTAAAAAGAAAACGTGTTTCCAAACTGCTTTTCTGTATATGCACAGATTGAATTGCTTTACGTCGCAGCGGGAATATTTCACCCATAGGCGACGACAATGCAAAGAAACAGTTTAACACGTATTATATGCATTTATATGCATTTCCAGTGCATGCTTTCAAGTTGTTATGGTAAGTGCATCCTTTCTATCGTTTATATAACTACAACATACGTAGACCTATTGTATTCTTAATAGCATTGTTTGTATGAGCATGGAATATTGTAGCATTGAGTAGATGTATGCGATAGAACAGAGAGATCCAAAGAAGACGCAACTTCCGGTGACGGACATCATGCATACACTCGATGGAGAAGATGGCATGATGACATTCCGCTAGGGTGACACGAGGTATAGAAAACTGTAGTTGACACTTCCATATTTTATGCATGTGCTTCTTTAAAAAATAAAATAGTGCAATTGCCAGCTTTTGTCATAACAAATTATATAAGCCTGCGCGTTTAAGCAAAGGTACATATATATGTATAAGTTATTATACATTATATACATACGTTCGTGCTCTATTCTAGCACTGAATGAATGGTTTGTGGTTTTGGTTTTAGTTTGTTATACTTTTAAGTATACATGCGATCTCACTTACATTTCACTATTTATATTATTATATATCAGTACTAATATTGTACACAGCTCAGTATTTGCACGAGCTAATGAAACTTCTTTTCAAACTTTTTTCTTCTTCGTGCATCCACGGTTGTATATATTATGTCTGCAGATGTTTTCAGTGTCATCTTTCTATGAGTTAATGATGTTACATTCAATATACACACGGGGGCTGAGAGCAATAGTACAGAGAAAAACATGTTAGGCATTCTAAGTAAAACACTGACTATACAGAACAAGATACATTATGACTACCTGGTATATAGGTAATATTCGCTGGTATAGGTTACTATACTTTGGATAATAGTAAAATTTCAGACAAGTATTTCAATTGGCTAAATTTGACTGGCATTTAGAGAGTTGTGATTTAAATTTCCAATAATGGCTGTTGTGATGGCATTTATATTCTGAATCCATTTCATCCAGAACATGATATGTAAACTGAATATACATGTACTAGGCCTACATGACAAGCCTATATTCACCATTCTACATGCATGTCTTGTCCTGTAATATAATAGGAAATGAGTAAGCAATTCCATGTATGTACAATACATGTTCTCAGCAATTATAGTATTTATACTGAATAAATATTATCGAAAGTAAAATATCAATAATTTTCTGCTATAATTTTCGTAAAACAAAAATAGCCAGTTACAGTGAAAGCACTTCAGATTTCACTCAATGAGCCAAGTGGTGCTTTTGCAATGTATTTCTTGAAGTAAGACATGTTCAGACATTACTCAAACTTATCCTGTCAGAATATATGTGCATGAAGACTTGATGTGTTGAAGGATAATGAGTCTGCTCAGAAAATATGTTGTTGTTTTTTTTGGGACAGAGTTCCTTATCTCTATATATGTTAAACTTGTCTTAGTTGAAAGGATAGATTATAAATTAAATGAAGGGAATGGTAGAAAATACTATATGAATTTGTTTCTGTGAAATTTAAAGGCATACTATCATGGCTGGTTGACCTATATAACGGACAAGCAAATTTTTATCCGAGACATTTGATTTGTCCACCCAAAAGTTATTTACTGATGCACTTATTCCCCAACACTCGATAGTTAACAAAAACAATCATATTTTATATGAATTACGGTTAAGGACCCATAATTATCTTGTCTCCTGATCTTACAAGAAAGTGACAGATCATTTTGAGTGATCTCCCTTTGCATGTCTATAATGAAGGCAGGATGCAGACTGCTAGTTGCTACATGTGACTCAACCTATCGAGCGGTTGTACATTATAGTAGAATGTTCCATCTATCATACAAAGGTGGAAAGCTTTTTGAAAGTACAAACATTATTTTATGTATGTCAAGTGAATGTGTATACTTCGCAGGTGTACCTAAGAAATAGTCCAAATCAACCATAAACATCCGATAGAGTCAGACAGCATTTATTAATTAATTCTTAAATGGTTAATGCATGTTCTTATTTTATTATGATTGTATTCGAGTCTCTGCAGTATTATGTTCATTAGTTCTGCAGGAAATCATAAATGTTGATGGCAACGGAGACATTGGTCATCATTACCGGGCATCATTGTCTGTCTGAGCAGGATGCCCTGGGAGTCATTCTATGAGATACATTCAGCAGAACTCTTTCTAAAGTTGGTCCATCCAAGCACCTTACCACTAGTTCTTCAATTCACTGTCCAGTCAGTCCAAGACACTGTCCATCGATGTCCAGTACATCCTGGTGTCTTCACAAGCACCTGCATACCATACAGCCAATGCTGAGACACCTGCATACCATACAGCCAATGCTGGGACACCTGCATACCATACAGCCAATGCTGGGACACCTACATACCATACAGCCAATGCTGGGACACCTGCATACCATATAGCCAATGCTGGGGCAATTCAGAGAGAACAGCCAACCAAAAATAACCAGAATACAAAGTTGGGTGCCATTGTAACAGGACAATGCTGATTCTGATTCTACTAAGAGACTGGTAGCATTCTATTAGCCGTGCAATGCGAGCACTACCAGTCTCTTAGTGGATAAGAGAGCTTTGTGAAAGGATACCAAGAGCTATATATGGATGGGAATTCAACACTAATTCAGCAACCCATTATGCTCTTCAGTTTCATTTATCCAACCTTCAAACATTCATTCATCTTATCATCATTCATACTTTTGTCTGAGTCACAATTATTCATCTGTCGTCGCCTATGGGTGCAATATTTCCGCCGCGATGTAAAGCAATAATTCAATCAATTGCTTATCTGTCAGTTTCAAAATCAACTATTTATATTAAATTTTGACCATTTAACTTTTTCCTGCTGGAGATAATAACAGTGTACTTTGATAGCGCTAATATATATCTGAAGGTGTTCAATGGCATTTACAATACTGCAAATCAGCAAATTATAATTAGTATTACACTATAGAAAAAAATTGTTCCGCAATTCTCAGGTTGCCCATAAATCTCACTCAATCTTAAACCAGATATATATTTGCCAGCTACAGGTGGGTGGTGGGTTTTCTCGCTCCCCAACTCGAGACATCCATCCATTCATCCATTCATTCCTAGCTTCGTTCCTAGCTCCATGGATCCATCATTGCCGAATCACTGATCTGTCTTAACCAAATGCATCACTGTGTAGACATTGTGTAGACAGCTATCCCCTCCATCATTATATTCCAGAATATTGTCAGCTATAATACCGTAATTACTCTAATAATTCAAAACCTTTAATAATTCGAACACCTAAATAAATTGTCCAAAAAAATAAAACAATCCGACCCTAAAAATCCTAACATTTATCATTATTCAGGATAGATTATAGCAATTTCATTGGTCAGTTACCGCCCTGTATAAACCGATACACCCCAGTTCGTTATTTACACGTTGGTGTGACGATGACTGCCTTTATGACATCAGGGTTGATACCTTTCCAGAATATACATTCGTGATACCATATTATCTAGCAATTGAATTAAATATTATTGAATAATGATAAATTTGTTACATGTGAATTTATCGGTATGTACAGGATTTTACGAGCTTCAATTTCCTTTACACCCCAAGACCGAACACACCGATAAACACACATGTAACTAATAGACAATCTTTTGTTATAAATATTTTAACTCTCATTTTCAAATTTTAAATATTAATTTCAAAAGAATAATCCTTTATTTATTAACCATTTCAATTACAGTGCCCCCTCAATATAACACAGTCTGATGCACAACGGATTCGGATATGAAGGGGGGTCAGATGTGTATCCCATTTCTATTTTTGTTATTTCCCTGTAACATCGTATAAGGCAGACACTATAACGCAGGGGTATGTCATGGACCCCAACTTCAGTGTTATATTGAGGAGACACTGTACAACCATATTTTATACTTTAATTTGATTGTTCCTAATTATATGAACACAGACCATTTAAAATTATCATCTTTTTCTAATAATTCAAACAGAGTAATTACGGTATACTTGTACAGATATACAGAATACACGTATGCTGTAATGGCATGAGATTGTGATAGAAACAAATGAATATTTTTGTACATCATCTTTATCTTTACTTCTCAGCTGTGTTTTTGACTTAAATTGTGGATCTAAATACGTTTTCAAAAATGTTCATTCGTATCAAGGCTTGTCAGTTTGTGACAGGAATAAACATGCAACACCCATAGCGCTGAAAGTTGTTGTAAACCTGCGAGGACCAGCTTGTATACTTGCTAGGCCTTGCTGGACCCGAGATTATGAAACATTTTTTAGTACGATTTCACACTCAACTCAATGTTTTGTTCACAAATCCCCATATACAATTTGAGCTTGAGCATGAAATCATACTCAAAAACATGAAGAGTTATATTGCTTTCTACAATATTTAAATGATCTCTTGGCTATCTGCTTATGGTTAGAAGAACCACAGACCAAGGAACTAATTATGAGCAAACAAAAGCACAAGAAGGGATCATTTATTATATACCCTTAATTAACTCACCATTCACAAGTGTACATATACATAATAGTATTTCTAATATTGCCTTGGAAAGTAAATCAAATTTGACATCAATGAATATATATGTTGATACCACATACCCGGTAGTTCTAACATCAGGCACCAAGGTTACAAAACATCTTTTGAGTAAGATTTCACGCTCAACTCAAATTTTGCATAGGAGCTTGTGAAGAAAACTTTGAGGAGTATGAAATCGTACTGAAAAAAGTTTCATAATGTTAAGGCCAGGGCATCCATTCAAGAAGGTATCAACTAAGAGACCATAGCAATCCTGTTTTTCTGTAAAAAAAATTGGTGTTTAGAGTCACTCTCGTTTCTTTCACTTATATCACATCTATCAGATTAGGGCAGGAGGAAACCGGCAACACCTGTTGTGCTGAATGTTACAGTAAACCTGCGAGCACCAGCTGGTACTGACAGCACATGTAGTTAGTATACTAGTAGTTATCTATCTGGCTGATCAGTATTAAGAACTATTGTCTCGCCTAGTCCATGTGATCTACCATAACTGCTATATTATGTTAGAGCCCTTTCCTTCAAACCCCTCTAATTTGTGGTAGTGAGAGATCAAAGCACTATTGTCGGCACTGGTAGTCCAGTCAGATGCATCCAAACATGCATACAATGGACCCCAGCTTATCCAGATTTCGGATATCTGGTTCCCTCGCTATCCACACGGTTTTTACTAGAAATTCAGTTATTTGCACGATTTTACTGGGAATGAAACCGTCCGGATAAACGGGGGTCGACTGTATGTCAATCACATCTTCTCATATGGTGATCATGACATATAAGATGCTGATATGTACTGTGGCTTTTAACAACACTGTTTTGATTGGTTAGCTTAATAAATACACACATTCAAAGACAACTCACTCTACCAACAGGTCGCCATTTGCCAGCCAGAGAAATGTATGATATTCTGGGAAGAGTAGAAATGTAATGCGACGTTCAGAGTTCTAACCTTCCCTGGGTGAGAAGGAGAGGAATGGTCTCTTAGTGGACGCGAGAGCTTCATGAAAAGGTGCCCTAAGTTCCTTATTTATACAACTATCATTCTTTGCCACACAGTCAACACAAGCTACAGTGCTCCACATGTTCAACTGCTTATATCAGACACTCGTGATTCATATCTGTAGAATGGTTCCAAGGTCAGCAAGAACAGATAATCCATGAAGTCCTACTGGATGTTTCAAGAATTCTGGCATTTCCAACTTTGGTGCTAATTGAAATTCCTGGCAATTAAACCGCAATACATTTTTCAATACAAACCATTTATCTCATAAACACTGTTTCACTTTTTTTCAGTTATGGCATTATGTCCATTTTTATAGTTATGACTTCTTTGATGTCATTGAGATAGTGACATCAAATCTCTGCATAATGGTTGTGCCATGGCAGTGGTTTGGATTAATACATAAGTCAGTTACAGACAGTTAAAGCCATGATAACCACAGCTGCTACAAGTGTACAAAGTATTGAAATATCACTCCACATTAACAGCATCACAGTCAAAGCAACATTCTCCAAGGACACGCAAACAGGTTCCAGTTACCACACTTTGTTCATTAACTAAACTACAATAGATATAAAACACAATGTACAGAAATCACAAACACAAATATACATCTTCAGGTGATGCTCAAAACAAGGTCAGTCCAATTTATGCGTGAATAAAATTATCAACATAATTTTTTCCCTCTTATACAGGGAGTAACATTAGACAGAACTGGGCCCCGTTGCTCAAAACACTTGGAGCTATAATTTGTTGTAAATAAAATTTTAGGGACCTGCTATTTGTATGAAACAGTTATTGCTACAATAGTTGAGAATAGATGAAACTACTGTATCGATACAATTGGTTTGTGCAACCAGACTTTCATTTGTAGCAGGTCCAAAAGAATTTGACTTACAATCAGTTAAAGCTACAATTGTTCTCAGCAACTGGGCCATGGATGTCAGTGTCGGATATGTACACTTTTGTGTCACTGACATGTCACCATGACCTTTGCTCCATGGCCATGTGTGGTAAATCAAATATATGTGTGAGCCAAACTGTGACTAGAAGTTGAATTATCTTCTTTCTGGATCGATAAAAAAAATCTTAGCTATATATGACATCATTGACGTCCTGGCCATCTCTGGTAGCTGATAGCAAGAAGGTTAACTAAATCCAGGCTTCAGTGAAGTAGGGAGTGCTCATTGTAGTCAAGCTTCAGTGAAGTAGGGAGTGCTCATTGTAGTCAAACACCATACATACAGGATACAAATGGGATATTGTGTTTTAAGCTGAAATAACCGGGATCCAGGGGCTTCGGTCAGGTTTATGACATTAACCCTGGAGCTTCAAAATCTGCGGATCCCGTAAGATTCTGATCCCTGTCCATCCATACTGACTGGGTATCCACTGACCGGTTATCCACTGACTGGTGATAGTACTTTGAGCATGTCTTATTGCGTGGATCTCCCACATTATTATTAGCCATTATTATTTTTATACAGGAATCACAAAGCGTGTATATTATTCATGGCACATCTCCACGACGACGGCGACCGTCTTCATTCCTCCTCGCTGGCACCGCTTTCCACGTCCACTGGTGGTTCGATCCCCGTCTTCAGAGTCACGTGCACGTTGCGGTTTATGCTGACGGCGGGGAAGAACACTCCGTGGAGGTCGGTGAACGCGATTGGTCCATGGGGTTCGTTGTCAAGGTAGTAGCTGATCGTGTTGTGGTCCAGGTCAAGCAGACAGCCTATCACCGATCCGACTTTGATGCCGCCATCGGTGCGGTTGGTGTGCTCGTCACGGTTGATGAACCAGCTCCTCTGGTTGTCGATGTACATGCTCCAAGCCTTGTC
>JAUTBQ010164777.1:0-12310 GCA_032361185.1 Lepetodrilus ovalis | reverse complement strand
GAAATAGTTTTCCTCAATCCTAGTTGAACCTGTCAGAATAGCGTAACTTTCGATGCTCAAATATGTTCAATGTCGTCATATTGCCATCGAATGCCACGAAAATAACCATGAATGTTTCCCGGTATACAGTAGAAGCACAATAGATAAGTAATTTCTTGGAGTACTGTATTGCGCAGTCAGTAGTGTGTATAGCTCCTGATTCATGAATTGGAACTTTGGAGTGCAATCCTGACTCATGTCAAGATATTGTATAATGATTGTACTATTCTGATTTAGCTGTACATGTATATAAAAAAAAACATGTACTGGAGTAATTTAATAAGAAAGACTTTAAAACCCTGAAGGAAATTTTAGTGAAAGGTGTAAGAAAAGAAATGTATTTATTTCAACAAGTGTGTGAGAAGAACTGCTGCCATACCTCTGTTATTTCCCACATGACACTGATGGTCCACAGGATGCCGTAATGTCGGATCAGCAGTGCCTTCATTGCCCAGCCCAGAAAGTGACTGAATGCAAACACGTCCATGTGCGAGGTCAGCCGCGCCCAAGTTATCTGTGAGCAGTTCACTGCATATACCTGGAAAATACATTAATGGAAGTAAAAATTGGTTAGCTAATAAGTGATAAGAAAAAGTAGAGATCTTCTGTGTGACTGTCCTTACCTCATTGAACCAGGTGAGTGATACCGTAATTACTCTAATAAATCGAACAGAAAAAATAATAAAATGTTTAGCTATTTGAATTATTAGAAAAAGATGAATATTGAAATCATCTGTATTCGTATTATTAGGGGCACCCAAATAAAAGCATAAAATATGGCTGTAATTGAAATGGTAAATAAATAAAGGATTTTTCATTTTATTTAAAATGACTGTTCAAATACTTAGAAAATTCAGATTTGACAAAAATATTGTCATGTTCGTATTTTTAGGATGATAAAACATTTTTGGGGACAATTAATTTAGGTGTTCAAATTATTAGAGGGTTCGAATTATTAGAGTAATTACGGTAATGGAAGTTTTACAGGGGTTGATGCAACAACAAATTATGCAAAATATATCCTGCAAACTGGTCTAATCCAATTTAATGTCAAGTTAATAAAATTTAATGCCTTTTATCTGTATTTAGGAACTGAGGAATCTGATCCGAGTCATTGTGAGTATTTAATCCTACATCTGTCGAATCCTGCCACCTATGTTATATGTATGAACACATTCGATGCCGATTGACATAATGCTGTATCGACAGGCTGTAGGCTTTTTGTTAGCAAACTTCATCATCAAAGCTTTTGTAAATTCCAATCTTATACTTACTGATTTGATTTGATTGATTGAATTATTGCTTAACGTCGCAGCAGGAATATCTCACCCATAGGCGACAACCTTATACTTACTATCCGTATATATATAATTATTGATTTTATTGGTACTTCTATGTTGCGGTGATGTCAGGGCTCCAGACAAACATTTAGAGTTACTTGCCCACAGGGCTGGTCAGGGCAAGTTGTAAAGGCACCAAAGCATCTACAGTGCCCCCTCGATATAAGGCTGTTCGATATAGAGCGGATTCGGATATAAGGCTGGGTCAGATGTGGACCCGATTTTTATTTTTTGTTATTTACCTGCACTATTATATAAGGCTGGTACTATAAGGCGTTTATCACTCGTATGTCATGGACCCCAAATACAGCCTTATATAGAGGGGACACTGTATTGGAAGCTGAGGTTCCAAGTTTAAACAAACCAAGAATATTAATTAGTGGCACCAGACTTCCGGACTAAAGATCCATGTAAATAACATGGCCGAGGGACTATCCGACTTCTGAAGTAGCCAGATGAGGGCTGAATGTTACTTGTCCAGGGGTTGATTTACAGAAATTTACAGAAATTGCAACACAATTAATTATTCATATAATTTATTCAAATCGTACACCCGTTAGTTTTATTTATGTTTTATATTCCTATTTAAAGCTGCAAGCTGTATGGGTCCTCCCCATGTTGTCCTGAAAACATTGCGTTCGTTTTCCAAAGCACTATTTACATTATCATCACACGCACCAGTCACAACATTTTTCATAGCCTGGATAATACTACAGTCAGCTATACAGTATTCATTCAACACGAGACGTTTCACTTCAGAGAGGACCTCTGATGACTCTGGAAACACGTGATCAACAAGCCCAATGTCTTGGGAAGTGTTTGCGTCCAGAGGTTTACCAGTACACATCAATTTCAAAGCTTTTGATCTTCCTAGCATCTTGACAAGTCTCGTTCCTCCACCCCAGCCAGTCGTAACTCCCATCCGCGACTGCACAAACCCTATCTTGGCAGAAGAGGTCATTATTCGAAAATCACAAGCGGTTGTCAATTCCGCCCCACCTCCTAGTGCTCTCCCTTGGATTAGAGCAAAGGTTATTTGAGGCAAGTTCCAAAAGCGATTCATGGTGTCTTGCATTACGCAGGACATTCTGAATCCGTTCTCTGGGTCGCATATTTGCTTTACTGTTTCGAGATCGCCACCAGAGCAAAAGGTGTTGTTGGCTCCCATGAAGATCACTGCCTTGCCATCTGACCATGACTCAAGTTCTGTAACTCTGTCGGCCAACTCTACCATCATCTGACCTGAAAGTAAATCCAGGTTCTAAATTAATCTCCTGTACAACATTATGACATAATACATCATAAGTTAATAACAGTATAATTCTTCATCAATTGTGCTGTTTTGTTGCACATGTACACTAGTAACCTGTTGAAGCAGTCATAAAATAATTCACCACCCATGTACATATGGACGAGTTCCAGTACCAAATCCTGCCATATTTTAATGTTACTTATGCTCTTCATAACCCCTTTTAGGCCAAATTGGTAGTGTTTGAATCACATCTGGGTTCAAATCACAAAGATTTACAGTTTTATATGCCACCATATTTGTTGATGCAAATACTGATGGTCCTCAAGTGTGTCAATATAATATTCATACACATGGAGATGTGCTTATCGATAAATGATTTCACTGGCAGCATGTATACTTCCAAGAAAATGTAGACATGTTGGCAGAGGCCACCTACAATATTTGGAAATAAGTGACACTTGGCATGCCAATTTTCCGTGGAAATCTGACGATAGTTTTGTCCAGACAGTAATTCATGCCCTGGACATGGCTCGGGCAGACTGCGGTACCTCAGGCTCGTTTTCCGCTGAAATCACAATTTTCTGTTGCCATGCCTGTGTTCACATGAAGCAGGGCATCCTTTCACAAAGTTCTGCATTAGTTATCGGCAAAGAGAGCACTATGGTCGGTCTCTTACGTAATGGATACAAGAGCTTTGTGAAAGGATACCCTGTTCCTTATCATCATTTATCCAGCTACCTGACATAGCATTCATCTTCTCCGCATTGTTGAGAGTAACCACGGCAAGACCTGACCTAGTGTCAAGGTCAAGGTCAACACTTCCACCTTTGTACTGCATCAGCTGTCTCATCTCTGGCATGCTCGTGGTCATTCGAGCAACTTGTGTCAGACCTGAATAGAAACATGATCAACAATAATCGATGAATGGATGCATATACATGATATAGGTAGACGAGTATTTACCGTTTAACGGCTACGTTCTTAAATTATAATAATTTGTGGGAAATAATTGTGGCAAGTTCAGTATAAAAAATGGTATAAGTACTGTAGAAGAAAAAAAGTAAATTAATATATGTAGGATTTCAAATGTTCTTTCTTATTAATTGTAATAATTCTGCCTGAAAATTACAATCTTATTCCATATTTGAATTTGAAACTTTTTAGAAATCACTAAGAAGTTTATTGAAATTATATACAGTGTCCCCTCGATATAACGCTGAAGTTGGGGTCCATGACATACCCTCTGCGATATAGTACCTACCATATACGACATTACAGGGAAATAACAAAAGAAAAATAGGATCAACGTCTGACCCTGTATTATATCCGAATCCGCTGTGCATCAGACCGTGTTATATCGAGGGGGCACTGTATTTCCAAAATCCCAATGAGTTGCCATAATGTGAATTGTGAAGACTCAAATAACCAGACAATGTATACCTGATGTGCATGCCTTCCACAGCAAGATGTTGCGCAGCATTGTTTCTTGCTGTTGCCAGCTGGTAACCTCAGATGTATGGATCTGGAGCAAACAACTGTAAATATAGCATATTATTTGTTAGGGGTGCCACAATATGCCTACCTCACCATACAATACATCTATTGTAATATTAGGCTCACAATCAGATACAATACATATTGCAAAGAGACATAGTTTATTAAAAACTTAGAAATTTTTTTTGAGTAATAACAATAAAAGGAGGTATGTTAGGCTATTTTTGTTTATGTTCAGTACAAATAATGAATGTAAAGGCATACAATCACTTGGCAAACCGGTACATAAAATCATGTTTATACTTCCCAAAACCTTTCCACAGCTGTATGGTAGACAGAATATTCCACTATAATGTACAACCACACGATTAAGTCGAATGTACATACTAGCGGTCTGCATACTGAAGTGTGGTTTGCTTCATTATTTTAATGCAAAGGGATATAACCATGATAACTCGAGTGGTATGACGAATGATTATCATTACAGCTACTTTCAGTCACTTTCCTAAAAGATCAGTTGATGCATCAAAGATGACATAATTAATAGTCCATCACACCAATTCATATAAAATATTTAATTTATTATACTGTCATGTGTCCCCATTTCGTATTATCGTCACGTTTTCGTGTTCTTTACTATATTGCGCAAATGAAAGTAGTTTGTGATAAAAGGATGAGTGTTCTTTACGTTTGGTGCAATCATCAATAGATCACGCTCGGCTCGATTCAAACCTTAATACCACGAAAACCGGTCACACGTTGTGGAATAAGTACATCAGTAAATAACAACTTTTGGGTGTACAAATCAAACGTATAGTCTCAGACATAAATTCGTTTAACAATTATCTAGGTCATCCAACTATAATTGTATGCCTTTAAAGAACAATGAGAAAATCTGAAAAATGTCACTGTTTAGCAGCTGTTTGGGTGAACGAAATCTGAATCCCTATCCTCATATCCTTTGGATTTCAAATTGAAATATCCCATGAAAGGCTCCGGAGACAGCAGCCAACTGAACACTAAGCTGATGTGAAATTACAGATCATAAATGTCAATTTTAATCATATCAAGATTCTGAACTTACAAGAGATTTACAACAAGTTTTGTATCAATGTACGACTTATTGATATGCTAAAAATAGATCACGGGGATAACCTTCCGGGTTATTTACAAAAGTTGGATTAAAAAGATAAAAGGACTGAGCAATAAAAAAAACCGTTCGACCCGGAATATTATATGTTTGTTTATGATTTATACCAATGTGACCTTGAAAATAATAATTTCCATATAAACGTTTATCTAGTGATGGGTCATTCTACACAAAAGGGCAATTTTGGTACATTCTATAATTATAGATCTATATGCATATTATATAATTTATATGAACTTACTTAGATTATAAATCTAATGCTATTTATGAATAAGTAGTCAGCAGCGACGTTCCGAGATTATCTTTCTTAACATTTTATGATAAATACATCAAGTCGGAAGAAAATGTCATTATACCGCAATGCCATACTTTTTTTTAGTAATTATTATTTTAATTTAAAATAAACTTATCACTATTATATCAGGCAGAACATTTGTTATGGGCCAATTATGAAATCTATGGAATATAATGTGTAAAACAATGTTTTCAAAACTATTGTTGTTATTTACATTATCTATTCAATGTATATAACACATATACAATATATACAGCGTCCTCAGTGTTAGAAACTTTAGTGTTTTTTAGTTGTTTTCATGTACGTGAATCACAAATAACTCAAAACAGTTGTCGGTGTGGACTAACGGCATGTAATTGTTGCTTGAACCGCAAAATTGACATTTTCACGTTTTCAACGTGCATTCACAGCAAAATAAGCCCAAAGTGTCAACTTTTCATACCCGTGAGCGTTTGAATTAACAGAACATGAGGGCATTGTTTTCTTGCAAGTTTAATTAAGGTTGGCATCTCTGCTGTATGTCAAGTGAATGTACTTTGCAGTTGTAGCTAGCTAAGAACTTGTCCAAAACAACCATAAATATCTGTGAATGCCTTTAATTTGGCCATACCAATATGAAAAGTAGCTCATGGAACACCAGAGGAATGTTGGTTTAGTTTCATATGCGTCTAAGATTGGAATTGTGTATACTTCCTTTACCGTAGTTAACTGTTGAAGGCGGTCTGGACACCATCCCATACCAACAGCTCGTAGAATTGCAATACCTTCATCCAACGGATAACATTAGTGGAACGCCATGTGACGCAGAGTATGGCTGGACCCATGAGAGAGAGAGAGAGAGAGAGAGAGAGAAGAGTGAGAGAGAGAGGGTATTGATAGGAGAGAGCATCACAATGTCACCATTTGAATACATATCGACAAACTAGTTTACTTTGTGTTTTATTTGCATTAAATATAGATAATAAAAATTAACAATAGACAAAACAAGTTGAACGCAATCAATCTAAACAAATAATTGTTGGCACTGTAGTAACAGGATAGAACTATAAAAATACATCAATACAACAAAAAATATGATTTGCTATATATGTAGTCATATAAGTGATAAAACTGGAAGTCACGTGTGGTATAACCAGTTATTTTGGATTACCCATCAAACGCATGTCAATGAACGAATCTTTAAATAAAATAATTATAAATTATAAATTCATCATTTAGACTTGTCAAATCGGTCAACAGAATTCACAAACATGCATTTAGCTCGTCCATAAACATATACACTGACAGACATGTGATCTCAATCCCAAATCTGAGGCGGTCATTAAATATAATGATACACTCGGAAATGTCACTGCAGTACGTCTTTAACAATGGTGCATGCTTAACACCTCTTGCACCTCCGTCAAACAGCTGAGGTATACAGCATTACACCTCCACAGGAGGCATTACTATTATTGAGATTCAGTTCAATAGCGTCCACGTTGCTCAGTAGTCATGGCAACTGTTGGTAGATTAACCTAGGATAGTAGCAGGATTGTGGACAATGCTAACCTAGGATAGTAGCGGGATTGTGGACAATGCTAAAATACGCCCCTGGGCATCCTTTCAGACATCTTCGCACCACAGAGGTACTGATTACGTTAGCACTTCATCTACCCCTGGCACACATCTAGGGAAAAACTTGCGCAAACAGTATAGGAACTACAAATATAACAATTATAACATTTATTTCATTGGATATATTATTACGGCATTATCGGGGGGAAATGATTTCATTGGTTGGCTATTTGCACCTGTTTTGCTCTAGATGTGTGCCAGGGGTAGATGAAGTGCTAACATAATCAGTACTTCTGGGGTGCGAGGATGCCTTTCACAAAGCTCTCTTATCCACCAAGAGACCATAGCGCTCTCTTTGCTGTGCATTAGCTATTGGCAAATAGAGCGCTGTGGTCTCTTAGTGGATAAGAGAGCTTTGTGAAAGGATATCCTGTTCCACAGATCGGTCGTAGTGCTGCAGCTTCATGTTAACATATGGGAGTTACCATGGTTACGTCTAGCAGTGCAACAATCTTTCTGTGGAACAGTCCTTGGAAATAAAAAAGATATCCAGACCCGTCGTCACACATGTTGATGATGACTAAAAAAATAATTTGATAATGTTGATACCAATTTCAACAATAGATTGTGCAAACAACGGAAGGGGTGGACTAGATTTTTTAACATAGGAAATAGAGAGACAGTGTGGGGCTATTCTATTTGCTACCTGCCAAGCCGAACCGGCAGCCCACTTCAACCCGCTGACCTGGAAAAGCACCCGATTTGATTGCTTTGCTGTTTCGAGAGACCAGTAAGCAACCGGCCGTGATACAGCTTATTCCAGGCAAATTGAGCGCATTTTTGGGGTCAATGGGATCAAGCGGGCTGCCGGTTCAGCTCAGCCAGTAGCAAATAGAACAGCCCCAGTGTGCATGATACAGATGATACTGATGTCATCAGGTGGTCGAGTAGAAGCACCTCTATCAATACCAAGTATCTCTTGTACAAAATAACATCTCGAAGATAACCTGGTCCAACCTCATCAGTGGTGTAGTCTATGGCAAAGGTTGGCGATACCGGTTACCTTAGTTACGCGGTTTTATACAGGAAAGCTCATGGTACTCTACCTCAAATGTTGAGGGTTTGCAACTAGAATCCATGGCACATAACGTTAAAGCAGGAGTTTGGCATGAAGTTACAGTCTCGTGACCACCATTGAACTACCAGACTGCAGGGGCACATCACTGTTGATGGTTGTGGTTAGGCTGTATGTTCAAACCCTGCCCGCGGTTCATCTGCTGGGTTGCTGTCTGTAGATGTTCTGCTGCCTGTTGGTGTTGCTGCTGCTGATGCTGCTGCTGTTGTTGGACTTGCTGCTGCTGTTGCTGTGCATCATGATGCTGTTGAGGAACCATGTTACTAGATGTCACAACTTCGATATTATTGCAAGGCGGTACGGAAAAATAGTCCGACATTGCTTCCCAAGCTACAGTCAAGGTAGGGTTGCCGCACGGGACTGGGAAGTTGCCCTGTGTCGCCTGGTTGGTCTGTAGAATGCGAGCGATCTCGCTCTCTGTGGCGGTTGTCACTCCCGGTCTGAAGTTGGGTGCTTTGGCGGGCCAGGACTGGGTGGTTGCCGTGGAGTATGAGTGGTCGTCCCGCTCCTCCAACAAGGAATACGTCCATGGGGCTGGGTTCTGTCTCTGGGGGGAAACCTGCTCCAGCTGGAACGCACCCGGTCTGTCCTTGACCTGCTGCAGCTGTTCCGACAGCTGGTCTCGTATTATGCTGACGGGCAGGTTAGATGGTGTGTTGACATAAGTAACTGTCGAGGAAGCGTCTGGAACGACAGGTTGCGGTGTGGTGAGGATCGTGGATACGGACGTATTGATGTATCGTTCCAGGGACTTGGCTGCCTGAACTGGGGTGGTAGGATTGACGTCGGGAGTCGAGAGTTCGTACAGGTTGTAGGAGGATGAGGTCACTGCTGCTTCATTCGTTATCTCCGCTCTCTGGAGCAGAGGGTGGTCCTTCACGTCAATATATTTGCGGATTTCAGGTTCGTGGATCTGCTTCAAGTGATTTGTCAGGTTCTTTCTCTTGGCAAACTTCTGATGGCACATGTCGCAGCTGAACGCCAGTACCAGCTCAGTGGTCGTGTCGTCCTTTGCTTCCTTGGAATGGTTAGTTCTGTAATGTCTCCTCCAGTGATCCTTGCGTCCGAACGTCTGAGGACATAATTCGCACAGGAACCGCTTCTCTTTCGTGTGCGTAACCATATGTCTTTTAACATCCTTGTTCGTCACGAACATCTTCCCACACTCCTCACATTTGTGTTTCTTGGGACAATCAACAGTAGACTTATACCTGTTATGTGTGAGAGTGTGCCTTAACAGGTCGTCCTTGGAGTCGTACTCTGTCATACAGATCTTGCAAACGAGAGATTCGCCTTCCTTTGCATCATGCACGGCCATGTGAAAGTCGTAGGCATTCTTGTGCAGGTAAGACTTGCCACATATGTCGCACAGATACGTGAAGCGCTGCTGGTCGTGGGTCCTGAGGTGAGTCTTCAAGTGATCCAAGCGGTTGAAGGCCCGGTCACAGTACGGACACCGGCGATGAAGTGGCTTGTTGTGAGACAGCATGTGTCTCCAATGGATGAACTTGGAATCGAATCCTCGATCGCATCCCGGATGCTCGCATATGTAGGCGCTCTTCCCTGTGTGGGTGGCCTCGTGGATTCGGTATGGATCCTCCGAAGTGAACTGCGCTGAACAATACGTGCAGGAATATTTCGGAGATCTTCGATACTTTTTACGAACACCGTCAACAGATTCTCCGTCACAGTGATCCACCTCCACCTTTGCCTTTTTGCTTCGGGCATTTTTCGTCTTCAGCTCAGATCCTCTTAGCCATCTTGGCTTTTCGTCTTCATCCCGTTCTGCTTTGATTTCCAGTGGCAACTTCCTTGGCCTGCCTTTCCTTTTGTTCGAACCGGGCATTTTCTTCTTCTTGTTCTGCGACTTTTTCTGCTTGCACACGTGACTGAGCAATCGGTGCTTTGTTCTGAACTGAGTGTCGCAAAAGTCACAATACGATTCACCTTCTGAAGACTCTTCATCTTCTTCGTGTTCGTAGTCCGAGTTGCGCATGACCGCAAACTCACTCTCTGAGATCACTGCCCCATCTTTTTCTGTTGAGAGAGGAGCCTTAGTAGCACCATCTGATACTGGAGCTGAAACAGAGGAAGATGAGTCACATGGAATTGAAAACTACATCCAGTAACCGTAAAGTTTTCCATTTAACATGTTTAAGGAGGTGAAAGGGACATTTCCAAAGACCCACTCAAAACATGAAACACTTTCGTAATAATTAATTGGGAAAAATGTTACATCTGAAGAATACATTGACATGTTGATGCATTGTTGTTGCTAAAATGTAAATACATGTAGATAGAAATTAAAAAATGACCATGGTTATCCAAAAAATAATCATATGTATTCCACACGCTATTGCATAAGACATGTGGACTACAGTGCCTCCTCGATATAAGGCTGTTCGATACAGAGCAGATTCAGATATAAGGCAGGGCCAGATGTGGATCCCATTTTCATTTTTGTTATTTACCTGTACTATCCTATAAGGCTGGTACTATAAGGACCCCAAATTCAGCGTTATATCGAGGGGACACTGTATGTGCATACTGCAAATAAAACCTTTCTCTTGTTTAGTTTCCTCTTCTTGGCTCTGGTCGACCTCCAAGGTATTTGTTGAACTTTTGAACAGCGACATTCCAATCATTACAGCATAGTCTGATGCATACCACACCTTTAGCTCCTTGCCATACTCCACTGGCTGCAACATACCATAGGGCATACCACTATAGATACAACA
The DNA here is from genome assembly GCA_032361185.1 of Lepetodrilus ovalis. Lineage (NCBI taxonomy): Eukaryota > Metazoa > Mollusca > Gastropoda > Lepetellida > Lepetodrilidae > Lepetodrilus > Lepetodrilus ovalis. The sequence goes on along the minus strand of JAUTBQ010164777.1, from coordinate 1,310 downwards.
GATAGCACAGGGCTATCTATGGGAGTAGATATAACAGATGACATTATGCAGTGTTCGAAACAGAGGGGGGTCATTTGAAAATCTACAATGTTAAAGGTATCTATGGGAGGCTCTGGAATTTTCAGATTTGATCTCCATTAGCTTTGGACCTTTGTAGAATGATTTTGTCAATATTTTCTGAATTTCTAACACTGTTATGCATAGAGCCATTGATATAATATATAATACAGTCTGCAGCATAGAACAGGGCATACAGTAATACATGTAGATACACCAGATGGCACTATGCATAGATGTATCATAATTGACACTGTCCTTTACATAGAGGATACTCTCATGGCAAAGCACTGTAATTAATAGAGACATACATATAATATAACCCAGGGCACCGGCTGGTACTGACAGACCAATGGTGATAACTGTAGTGTCACTCCTATCAACATCACGTCAGAAATGTAACTTCTGCGAAATTTATGCCGGGCCGCCGTGGGTCGGGATTTGAACTCAGTACCTTTTGCTCCAAAATCAAACTTTCTACCACTGTGCTACATCCTGCCTCTGCATGAGAAGCTGCCAAGTCTTCCAGATCTAAGAACCACCATCAGAATAAAGCATCACATTGGCCTACCCTGATTGTGCTGAAGTAGATGTGGCCATCGTAGAGGTAGGCATCCATGTTCTGTTCCTCGTACGTCTGGGCGGGTCGGACAAACATCATCCAGTTACATCGGTCCTGGTCGCTCAGGTCATACTGACACAGCATGCCATCCAGGTTGAAGTTCTGTAGTGATACAGGTCTCTAATATAGTCTCGCAGATACACCAGTAGCTATTCTCAAGGAACATTTAACATCTTCCTTACCATGCTTACTCAGATACCCTTACCAACATTGCAACAATTGTCACTTGACAATAGCTAAAAAAATACCATGGGGGCTTATGGTAGGAGAATTGTTTCTTGCAATATGATAAGAATGCCTTATTAATCAAACCTTAAGGCAAAATTCTTGATGCGACTTCTCACTCTTGATTCTGTTAGAGAAGAGCTGCGCTTGAAGAGGCCCAAATTGGGTTCTGTTCTTCACGTACCTCCTAGCAAACACTCCTTCCCGTATTGGACCTGTAAATAAATATTTCAACACATTTAGTCTTATTTATAACTCATAAAACTTGAAAAACAATATTTTTCATAAATGTCGGCCATCTTAGATTTTTGCGTTTTTTGGGAATATCTGAAATATTTCAGGTGGGCTCCTAAGCTAATATTGATCAGTAGACCCAAAGGTAACATCATGCCAAATTTGGTGCTTT
>JAUTBQ010164766.1:0-12310 GCA_032361185.1 Lepetodrilus ovalis | reverse complement strand
AAATCTTTTTATTTCCTTGTGAAGATTGAAAAGTGCTTTCACTTATGACAACTGTAACTATATCGTTTATGCCCATCGCTTTTTTATCTGAAAAAAGAGGATTAGCCCCTCTTCCATAGATGCTTCCCTCATGATAACTTTTGTTTTGATTCCTTGCATAAGAGTTACAGTTGCTGCTTTCTATATAAGAGGGACCTTTCATCGACATAACAGGCTCAACTTGGTGGGTTGTACAACCTGAAAAAAGTGTGATAAAGATGCTTACTATTAAAATTATGGTTTTTTTCACTAATGTTTCCTAAATATTTTGTTATAATCCAGCAAATTTTGTTCCAAAGGATAATCATGAGTCAAGTCAAAGAGAGATTAAAAGAAGATTTAAAAACTGCTATGAAAGCAAAAGATGTTTTCAAACGAGAAACTATCCGTTTTTTGATGAGTGCTTTAAAACAAGTAGAGGTAGATGAGAGACGAGAACTTAGTGATGATGATATATATAAAATCATTCAAAAGTCTATTAAGCAAAGAGATGATGCAGCTACACAGTACAAAGAAGCAGGACGAGAAGAGTTATATGAAAAAGAGACAAATGAAGCAAAACTTTTAAAAGAATACCTTCCAAAACAGTTAGATGAAAATGATTTAAAAGAGATAATTGTTGCTGTTATAGCCAAGAGTGGTGCAAGTGGCATGAAAGATATGGGAAATGTTATAAAGCTTACGATGGCAAAAGTTGGAGCTGGGGCTGATGGTAAAACAGTTAGCAGTATTGTAAAACAATTATTAAACTAACTTTAAAGTGCTTTGATAATATATAAAAATTACCCGATACTTAATCACTTTGTTGCATAATAGGCGTGATTGAATTTTATAGGAGTTAAAAATGATTAGTAAATCAAAAAGTAGTCTACCGATATTATTATCCGCAGCGGTAGCGATAAGTATAAGTGGCTGTGCCGAAAAGAGAAGTTGCAATGTACCTTCTGTCAAGAAGCCTGTTAAAGTTGTAACAAAGATACAAGATACAAAAGACAAGCAGATAGAGGCACTTCAAGTTGCTATCTTAGAAGCTAGAAAAAATGTTGGCAAAACAGTTACGAAAGTAGTTGAAGTAGCAGGAGAGAGTTCACCATATCCGCCAAATGCTGAACCTGGTAAGTGTTATAAAAAAGTATTGATTCCCGCAAAATACGAGATGCAAACTGAAAAAGTTTTAGCAAAAGAGGCAGGTGAAAAAATAACTATCATCCCTGCAAAGTATCAAACTACAACAAAAAAGGTACTTGTAAGAGAAGCTAGTGAAAAGTTGATAGCTGTTCCTGCAACATATAAAACTATTACTGAAAAAGTTCTTGCAAGTGAAGCAAGTGAGAGATTGGTAAAAGTTCCCGCAACTTATGGAACCTCTACAGAAAAGATTTTAGTAAAAGAGGCTACTACTTCATGGAAAAAAGGTTGTAATGGTGGTGTTGGAAGTTGTGATACTTTATGTTTGGTAAATATCCCAGCACAGTATAGAACTGTTACAAGAAGAGTTTTAAAAACTCCAGCAACTGTAAAATCTATACCAATTCCTGAGAGGTATAAAACTGTAACTAGAAAAGTTTTAGATACTCCAGCAACTACTAGAGTTGTACCTATCCCAGCAGTTTATAAAACTGTAAAGATAAGAGAGTTAGTAGAACCAGCAACTGTACAAAGAACTACTATTCCTGAGACTTATCAAAGTGTCACTAAAAGGATAAAAGTAAGCGATAGTGAACTTAAATGGCAAGAGAGTGTTTGTAAACAAAGTATGAACCAAGTAAACATAAAAGGTGTACAATCGGCACTAAAAGATGCTGGTTTTAATCCAGGTCCAATCGATGGTATCTATGGTTGGAGAACAAGAGCAGCACTTGAAAAATACCAAAGAGCAAATGGTTTATCTTCAGGAGCATTAACGAAAGAGACATTAAACGCATTAGGGGTATAAACTTTTAACAGTTTAAATATTTTAAGGGTTGGCACTATATTTTATAGTGTTAACCCTTTTTTTATAGGCTAATATTATTTGATTTGGTATAAAGAGTTTAAGCGTTTTCTTTACTTAACTCTTGTATCTTTTTTTCAAGTAGGTTGATTATCTCATCTTTGTTATCTATGGTAGAGATTTTGTCAGTGACTTGCATAGAAAGTGCTCTGTACTCTCTTTTGAGTTGATTTAATTCTTCATTTTGATCGTGTAACTCTTTTAACTCTTTCTCTTTTGTTGATAAAAGTTTAGATTGAAGTTCATATCCTTGATTGATAGCATCTACTTTACGATGAGAAGATCTTAGTTCACTTTTCAAGTTCATGATAGTGCTGTTTTTTTCACTCAAAACTTTAGTATGCTTTTGTTCTTTTTCAAGATTAAGCTCTCTATTTTTAGCTTTTGCATATAAAACACCCATACCATAACCAAACAAAACCGACCCAACTATATAAAGTGCCATTTTACCCATCAAAACAATCAACCTATCTCCTTCTTATCTTAAGCTCAATCCGTGAATTACGCTTATCTTTTTTATCATCTATTATAGGATACTTATCGCCATACCCTGTGATTATTATCTCTGTATCAGATATTTTACTGCTTAGGTAGTTTTGTACTTTTAAAGCAGCATTTTCACTCTCTTTTTGTGTGAGGTAATCATAGAGTTTTGTAGCACAATGGCCTTCTATCTCAATATAACTATCTTTTAAACTCAAAAGCTCTGGTAACATTTTTGTTAAAATATCTTTAGATTCTTGTGAGAGTTCACCATCTTTATCAAGGTGTATGTATCTAGGTTTTTTTGATGTTTTAGCTAAAGAGATATTTTCTTTTATATGAAGTGTATCTTTTTTGATAACATTTTTTATTTTAGGTGCAGATACAAGCTCTTTAGATTTTACGGTTTTTATCGTTTTAGGTTTATCTGGATTTTCTATCTTTGTAACAATGTCTTCTAAAGGATGAAGTTCTTTGTAAAAACTGTTTGCCTGTAAAACCAATGCTGTAGAGATGATAAAAAAAGTGCCAACAACTGTTAAAAACTTGATTTTTGTACTCTCTAACAATATTTAACCTTTATATGTCTGGATTAGAATAGAATTTGTATTGTAGCACTAATAATAATAAACTCTCATGAAAAAGGTTTAATATTTTAAAAAAAGTAAATTTTATCTTTGTTACATAAGTTTCAAAGCGTAACAAAAAGTAAACTTTAGAGTAAAATCGCAACATAAAAATAGTTTTTTTAACTTTTTTACCATTTTTATCTATAAAAGTTATTTTTTTTTGTATAATACAAATGGAAGTCTCTTATCAAAGATTTAGAGAGTTCGATTATAACAAGGAAAGATATGCATCAGATACACAAACAATATCTACTTAAAAATAGTATAGAGACTTTGATTACAGATTTAGAACTCAAACCTCAAGAGATTTCTGAGTTTTATACGGTTGCTAAAGTTTGTAAAGCTATAAAGTTTAGTAACATCGATACAAAATATTATAAAACAATTAAAACAGGGATAGTTGGCTCTATCATAGAGAAAAAAGAGAGTATAAAACCAAAACTCTATGAGAAAAAGAAAAAAAAACTTATCGGATATAAAATCTCAAAAAAAAGATATATCATCCCTAACAATGGTGAAAAGTATGCTATTGATGCCTACCAAAAAGATTTAAAAAATATCTATCTTTTAGAAGTTTCATTTAAAAATAGAGTTGATTTTAACAAGTTTGTTTTGCCTGAAATTTTTCAAGACTATGTGGAAAGCGAAGTTACAAAAGATGAACGCTATCAAAATAAAAACTTAGCACTTTTAGGAAATCCACAAAAAAATCGATATAACATCTATACTATTTTTAAAGACTTAGAGTTAGGTCGTATCAATACGCTAGATAAAACAATCTTTAAAGAGATGAAGAGTAGCGATAGTATCAGAATGGTACTTTTTAAACTTTTTATACAGTTAAAACTAAACCAAGACCTTATCGTACAATCAGAAGCAAATGAAGGTTTAGAAGAGTTTGAAACAGCACTGAAAAAAAGCATCATTTTACTTGATGAGTATAAGAAAATATTTGACAAAAAAGTAGTTGGAAAAGTAAAATCACACTTAAAAATCATGGATAAAGCACTAAAAACATATAAAGATTTACACTTTATCAAAGAGGAGTTATCTAGTATTCGTCCACTCTTGGATGCTAGTGAGATAGAGCGTATTTATGAAAACATCGCAAAAAAACAAGCACTTGAAAAGTTACATATTAGCCGTTTTTTCAAAACAAGAGAGTTTGCTATCATCTTTAAGCAGTATGAACTTTTACTAAAAGAGAATAACAAATCTTTTTTATCTATCGATGCACAAACTTCTATAGAAAACAATCTTAAAGATAAAATCTTTATGCAGTATAAAAAGACGATGATAGAGTGTGAAAAGTATGAAGGATGTGAAGATAACAAGAGTTATAAAACTATCAAAAAATCTTTCAAAACTCTCAAAACCCTTCTTCAAGAGTTTGATATGGTTATCGATGAACAGAAATATAGATCTATCTATAAAGCTACGGCATCGGTTACAAAAGATTTGACAACTATCAAAAACATTCAGAAAAAACGGATGATTATAGAGACTTACTTAGAGAATCTAGATGTAAAACCTTTAAACTATCATGAACTTAAAAAAAGGGTTGAAAAAGAGAGTGAAAGTGCTTTACGTAAAAAAAGAGAAGTTCTTCAAAAAAGCATCAGTAAGTTTAAAAGTAAAAAGCATTTATTTAAATAATTTTTCTGCTATAATCCTTGATAAAAAGGATTGAAATGAAATATATTGTAAAAATACTTCTTTTAGGTTTGATAGTTGCTATCTTTGCTGCTTGTAGTAAAACCCCTTATACAAATCGTAAACAGATGGTGATGTTTTCCCCACAACAAGAGTTACAGATGGGGTATCAATCAGCACAACAGATACTAAAAACTGAACATATAAGTAACGATAGAAAAATAAATGCTTTAGTTCAAAGAGTTGGAAAAAAGATTGCTCGTGCGGCTGCTCAACCTGGGTATAAGTGGCAATTTTTTGTGATAGATAAAAACGAATTAAATGCCTTTTGTCTTCCTGGTGGAAAAGTGTTTGTTTATACAGGATTGTTTAAAGCTGTAGAAAACGAAGATCAGTTGGCAGTTGTTGTAGGTCATGAGGTAGCTCATGCTATAGCTAGACATGGAGCTGAGAGGATGAGTATGATCCAACTAGGTCGTATGGGTAAACAGATAGCTAGTAAAACTATTGGTGGTGGAAAGTATGCACAAGTGATAAACCAAGCTTATGGAGCTGGTGAGACTTATGGTATGGTTTTACCATTTAGTAGAAAGTTTGAGTATGAGGCTGATGAGATAGGTTTGTATCTTATGACTCAAGCTGGATATAATCCAAACGAAGCTGTAAAGTTTTGGGACAACATGAGACGATTAAAAAAAGGTAGCAAAAATCCACCTGAGTTTTTATCAACCCACCCTGCTGATGTAAACCGTATTAAAAAGATTAAAGCTCTTATACCTAGAGCATTACAACACTATAGATAAAAAGGTCAAAAAGTTTGAGTAAACAAGAAAAAATCGTCACAATGTTTGACGAGATAGCAAGTACCTACGATGTAGCAAATAGAGTTTTAAGTTTTGGTGTAGACAAGAGTTGGCGAAAAGATGCCTGTGATAAAACCTATAACTACTACAACCATAAAGATATAGACTTTATACTCGATATTGCTTGTGGCACTGGAGATATGTGTGAGTTTTGGGATAAAAGAGCTAAAAATGCCTCTATCGATATAAAAAAGATTGTAGGAGCAGACCCTTCTGTTGGCATGTTAGAACAAGCAAAAACAAAAGGCTTACATGCTGAGTTTGTAGTAGCTGAAGCTAAAAGTTTACCTTTTGAGAATGATAGCGTTGATATACTGAGTATCTCTTATGGTCTTAGAAATGTTATGGATAGAGAAGAGGGACTTAGAGAGTTTCATAGAGTTTTAAAACCAGATGGGTTACTTGTAATCCTTGAGTTTACAAAACTCCAACATGCAAGTTTTGCTTCTAAAGCTAGAGACTTTTATATGAAAAAGATTTTGCCTGTTGTTGGTGGGTTACTTTCAAAAAATAGGGATGCTTATAGTTATCTTCCAAACTCTATAGAGGGTTTTTTAACTAAAGAGATGTTAGTCAAAGAGCTTGAAGATATAGGCTTTAACATCAAAGAAGCGACAGGTTACTCTATGGATATATCTACCCTTTTTATCGCAAAAAAATAGTGAAAGCCTTTAGTGGCTACCTTCACTGTTTTTTGATATTTTTAACTTAGCATTAAAGAGTAAAAAAGCGATAACTACAAAATACATAAACGACTCTTCTAAAACATGAGCTGGTACCCCTCTAAAAACAAAGTGTCCGTAAGTAAGAGAAAAGATATAGATATAAACGATAGAAGCCTTAGTGCTTTTATAAAGATGGTTAAAAAACTTTATAAGTAAAACACCAATAAAACCATACAAGTATGAGCCTAAAAATACCCCTACAACTTGGCCAGCATAAGAGAAAAAACCAAGAATACCAGGCAATATCATATCTACAGGTATACCACCTAAAAGTTGAGTATTTTGCTTCATGATAGTCATCTCTGGCTCTTTGATGCCTAATAGCTCATTTGGTAAAAGCATCAAAAAAGCATCGATAAAATCACGAAAATATCGCAAACTTATATCATATCCACTTCGTTGTAAACTAGCTTCTAGTGATACGATGGGGTGTGTAAAGTTTGAGATAAGTGAAGCTTCTTGCTCTTTTAACTCAACTCTTTGTGCAACTGATGCAACAAAAGCATCATAACCATCAGCAAAAAGGTACTGTATCGAGTTAAAGAGTGGTTTTCCATACTTTATGATGATAAAAACAGTTAACAGCGTAGGTATAAGGTATTTTAAAAAATAGTTTTTATGGTAATTTGCTGTGATAACATATAAACCAGCTAGTTGAAAGATAAGATAACCTCTACTGTTTTCTAAAACAGTAATCAACCCCACGATAACCAAAGAGAAGATAAAGTATAAAAGAAGCCAACTATTTTGTCGTTTTTCTAAAAAGTATTTGTAGTAAACATAATAAAGTAAGATGGTATTTAGAGGGAAAAACCTCATAACAAACCCAAACTTTGGATAAGGTAAAGCCCCACTTCTATAGGCTTCAGCCAATTCGATAGCTTTTGATAAACCACCAACTTCATTTACATATATCGCTATAAAAATAAAAAGCATAACATAAGCAAAAGGGAGAATTTTAAAGATACTATCTTCACTCAACCTAAGCTCTAACTCATAATTATAACGATTTTTATCAGAAGATAGAGTATGAAGACCAGCAAGAAAAAAGAGATAAGAGGCAAAAACGATATAAGGTGTAAAAATATTGTGTCCAAAATAGTCACTACCATATATCATATCATCGGAGATAAGTTGATTGCCTTCAAGTATGAGTGCTGCTGGGGTAAAAGCATAAACTAAAAAGAAAAAGAAGTTAAAAAAGCTTATCAAATCTATCTTAAAATATTTTTTACGCATAAACTCATATGCTAAGATAACAATACCAAGTAAGAGATAGATAAAAAGAGCCATTTTGTATGTTTACCTTATTTTTATGTATTATCGGCTAAAAATGAAATAATTTAACTTTTTTCTCTCTGATTACCCTCATATGAGATAATTTTATAACCAGGATAAGAGACAACAACAGCATCATCTGGTATATCTTTGTAAACTACAGCATTTGCCCCAATCTTCACACGGTTTCCTACTTTTATCTTTCCTATCACTTTAGCACCTGCTCCGATAAAAACATTGTCTCCTATGGTTGGAGCTCCATAGTTATCTCCTTTTCCAGACTCACCTATAGTTACAAGTTGTGTGATATTAACATTTTTACCAATCACAGCATCTGATGCTATGGTTATACCACCATAGTGTCCTATATAAAATCCTTCTCCAATTTGTGCTGATTTTGGTATCTGTATGCCAAATTTCCACTTTACTCTTTGGTTAAGTATAAAATAAATAGGCATCAAAAAGAGTTTCACAACAAATGATCTATCATCAACCCACTGACCAAAACGAAAAATAGCCATAGAGCGAATACCAGCAGAAAGCATCGTACTTATAACCCTTTTGGGTCTGCTTCCATGACTTGTATCATACATCCGTTGTATATCTTTTTTAAACTTACTCATTGTTTGCGTCCTTAGTTTTGACTCTTTTTACGATGTAGTATCCTTTGGTAAATGCTATAAAAAATGCGATAAAGATATTAAGGTAAACCAAACCAACAACACCATAAAAGTTTATGATGATAGGGGCTAAGATGATATTTAAAACACCTGCAATCATGACAACACTGTTTAAAAACTTAGTCTCGTTTAGGGTTACAAGTATATTGGTAAACTGATGTCCATAAAGATAAAAAACTAAGATAAAAGAGAAGATTTGTAGCAGTGTTATCATCAGATCATTGGAAGCTTTTCCTGAAACTATCTCAAGTATCCAAGGTGCATTGAAAAATACTAACAGTGCCATTGGTAACATGATAGATAAAATCAAAAAGAAAAGTTGAAAATTTCGTTTAAAAAACATTTTTGGTGACTCTTCATAGACTTTGGCAAGATAAGGAAAAACGGTACTTGTCAAAGGCTCAAGCATACTACCAACAGCACGAACAATCTTTTCAACGATTGAGTAATACCCAACGATAGCATTACTTGCAAAAAAGCCAAGTATGATGACATTTGAAGTTACATAGAGTTGAACAGCTACACGAGAGGTAAAGATATACCAACCATCAACAAGATAAAACTTTATCTGTTCAAAACTTGGCATATAAAAAGAGATATTAAAATGTTTTATAGAAACATAAAAAGCAACCAAACCAGCAACCACAGCCCCCAAAGAGTTAAAGATAAGAACAAGATACAAATCATCCTTGTCATGAACATAGATGAAGATAAGTAGTGTAAAAATCAACTTTGCCAAAGCATTTAAAACCGTGATATAACGCATCTTTTCCATGCCTTGAAAAAACCAGACAGGAAACAACACCTGTCCTAGTACCAAACCAAAAGCGATGTAGTATAAAGAGGCATCTTTTGCAAACTTATCTACACTAAGTATGAGGAGCGTTAAAAACAGTAGATATATAAGTGCGATAGCAAACTTGATGATGATAACAGTGCTGAAAATCTCATCTGTTTTAGTTTTATTGTGATGGTGTACAGAAATCATGCGAGTAGCAGAGAGATCAAAACCATAATCACTAAGCATCATACCGTAGATAGTAACAGCTAGTATAAAAGAGTAGAGTCCAAAAGTATCGATACCTAAAACTCGAACAAGATAAGGAAAAACAATCAAGGGAACTAGATAATTGATACCTTGAAGCACCACTAAAGAGAGAAAGTTGTCTCCTAGCCTTTTAAGTGTGCTTTGTGTTCTGTCTTGAGTCATTATCTACCTTTTACTACCTATCAATTAAATGTACATCGGCAAAAAAGCTCTTTTTTATACTAATGATTGAATTGCTTGAATTTTTTGAAGTGTATCAACAGTAGATTTCAACTCTTCAAGTCTGAGCATGTTAGGTCCATCACTCAAAGCTACAGTTGGATCAAAATGTGTTTCAAAAAAGAATCCATCTACACCAACAGCAGCAGCAGCTCGTGCAAGTGGTGCTACAAACTCTTTTTTTCCACTACTTTTACCCCCTGCAGATCCTGGCATCTGTACAGCGTGAGTTGCATCAAACACAACAGGTGCAAACTCTCTTAAGATACTAAGGCTTCTCATATCAACAACAAGGTTTCCATAACCAAAACTACTTCCTCTCTCAGTTAGCCACAAACCTGCTTTTTGACTATTTTCATAAGTTGCTTCATCATAACCCCTAGTTTTTAAAACTTTCAAAGCAGAATACTCCATATCAGCAGGGTTCATGAATTGCCCTTTTTTTATATTTACCACAGCTTTAGTTTTAGCAGCTGCTACTAACAAATCTGTTTGCCTACATAAAAAAGCAGGTATTTGAAGAACATCTACAACATCAGCCGCCTCAGCTATCTGCCAACTCTCATGAACATCTGTAAGAAGTTTATACCCAAACTCTTTTTGTACCTCTTCAAGGATTTTTAAACCATCATGGATTCCAGGACCTCTGAAACTCTCTAAAGAAGTTCTATTTGCTTTATCAAAACTTGCTTTGAAGTAAAAGTTGATGTTTTTATCTTCCTCATACTGTTTTAAGTTTTCAGCTATTTTCATAATATTGTCACGATTTTCTATCACACAAGGACCTGCTATGAGTATCATTTTATTTTGTTACCTTTAATTTTTTTATTTTACCTCGGATGTCTCCAAACATGATGACATCTTTTAAAAGTGCAGAGGTACAGATACCATCATCGTTAAGGTTTATAAACATTTCACCTTTTTGACTAGCAAAAATCCTCTGATTTAATACAACAGATAAGAGATGTTCATCTGCATCTAAAAGTTTAGCGATACTTTTGTCAACTTGGGAATTTACATCAATTCTTCCATCTTTATCACTCGCACCAACAGCAATGAGCCTTATCTGCTCTTTGGTTTTAAAATCTTTTCCTAAGATATAGTTTAAATTAAAAAACAGCGTTAAGATGTCATTGTTTGCATAGTATGGTAAATCTTTTTTAGAATCATCTTTTTTATCGCCAAGTATTTTTGTTCTTAAAAGATTAATACTCTTTTTTTCATGGTCAAACATATAGCGTTTAATATCTTTTTTACCCTCTTTTAGTTTACTAACTACAAATATATCAGGCACTAAAACACCATTTTTGACGATGCCCGTACTCTCATAAACTTCTATACGGTTACGACTAAGCACTCTAGCCAAACCCGTAGCCTTAGCCTTTATTCGTATCTTGTAAGTTCCCTTGTCAACACTCAAAGATGCCCTAGCCTCTCCAACTGTTCCAAAAAAACCATAATATATATCATACCTAGCATCCATACTATAATCAGAAGCATTTAGAGATAAAAAAAACAGCAACACAGACAATATAATCTTTTTCATAACACTAATTGTACAAAAATAGACTGATTTAAAACTTTTTAACGCGTTTTAAACCCAAATGTAGGTATATTACCCCAACTAAAATTACAAAGATAAAAAATGAAAAAAATTGCACTTATAGGCAAACCAAATGTAGGCAAAAGTTCCCTCTTTAACCGTATATCAAGACGCTGGGATGCTATCACCTCGGAAGTTAGTGGAACCACTAGAGATATAAAAAAGAGAGAAGTTCTTATAAACCAAACTCCTGCACTTCTTATAGACACAGGTGGATTAGATGATGAGACAGAACTTTTTGCAAAAGTAAAAGCAAAGTCTTTACAAGCAGCCCGTGAAGCAGACATCGTACTTTATATGGTAGATGGAAAAACTTTGCCAGATGATGATGATAAAAAAATCTTTTATGAACTCCAAAAAAAGTGTCCTACTTTAGCACTGGTCATCAACAAACTAGACAACGACAAGTCAGAAGAGCAGATGGGTTGGGAGTTTAGTAACTTTGGTGCAAAAAACATGTTTTTCATCTCAGTATCACACAACAGAGGCACGAAAAAACTTATAAACTGGATAGATTCACAGATACCAAAAGAAGTAGTAGAAGAGTTAGAACTCATAGAAGATGACGATTTTTCACTAGAAGAGTTTATAGACCAAGAACCTGAGATAGAGGAAGAAGAGGACAACGAGATAAAAGTTGCCATCATCGGTCGGGTAAATGTTGGAAAAAGCTCTTTGTTAAACGCTCTTATCGGTGAAGAAAGATCAGTTGTAAGTGATGTAGCTGGAACGACTGTAGACCCTGTTGATGAACAGTTTATGTACAAAGATAAACTTATCACTTTTGTAGATACAGCAGGAATTAGAAAAAGAGGAAAGATTGAAGGTATCGAGAAACATGCACTTCAAAGAACCCAAAAGATGCTCGAAACTGCCGATGTCGCTTTACTAGTTATAGATGCTAGTGAAGAGTTTAAAGAGTTAGATGAAAAGATAGCCCATCTTGTAGATAAGTTTGGTTTAGGCGTTATGGTTGTGCTAAACAAGTGGGATGAAGCGATGTATGACTATGATAAAAGTGTTGAGAAAGTACGAGACAGATTTAAGTTTCTCTCTTATGCTCCAGTGGTTACTATATCTGCACTTTCACATAAAAG
>JAUTBQ010164755.1:0-12311 GCA_032361185.1 Lepetodrilus ovalis | reverse complement strand
CCGTTTGGTTCACATTCTTCCAAAAGCACCAAATTTGGCCCAGATGTCGATCATACCATACTATTTCGATTTCTGACAGGCGCCAAGATGGGCGAACCCTGGAGTCGCCATATTGGAACAAAACAATATGGCCGCTACATGGGTTAATCATTAATCTACATCATTAAAAACGTAAAAGGGCTAGAATCATGAACAATACCACTTTTTAAGGGTTTTAGGGGTTGGCGATTCCGATTCTGATCTTAGTTCAATGCTTTAAGGTGAAGATCATCCCTCAAGGTCATCCCAAAGGTCATTTGGATCAACAATTCTACAGAAATACTATTTGGGCCCATCATTTAGAACTCGGGGCTCTATCCCTTTGTAGCATTCGTTCGATGGCGTACTAACGACAACAGTGCTACACTGTAATTACGGAATTAACAGCTAGAAGTTATTGTCAGCAGCGTGTATATCAGGCAGTTGTCTGATGTATATCTTGCTGGCACTTGCAGTTGTTCGTTAAGTACAGAATACGATTTTGCAACCCCACTCATCACGCTTGATTGTATACCTACATACACGTAAGACTTATTGGCAATTTCACATAAAGAATATATTATTGGGATCGCGGGCACCGATACATGTAAATGGTGGAAGTCTGAAAAAGCATCTCCGCGAGTTCTCTTGGTATGTGAGTGTGATTATGCCTGCCTACTACAGATATGAAGTACTCCAGGACGATGTTGAGGCTTTGTAAGTAAATCTGGCAGATAACCAGACATTTCTGTCCTCGTTCTTGATGTGGATGTCTGGATTTGTACTTGCAGAGGCACGACCGAATGCACCCTACCTGACGCCGTGTGGTAGCGCATTGCTAGAACGTTTGGACATCGGAGCTAAAGGCCCCGGGTTCAAATCCCTTCCCGGGAGACTGGTATAAATGTTCGCGAAAGTTACCTTTCTGACGCGATCATGATAGACTGCACTGTCTTTAGTGTGGGGATGCAGTTATCACCATTGGTATGTCAGCTAACCCGTGCTGGTATATTTACTGCAACATTAAGCGCTACATATGTTGAGGGTTTCCTCTAAACTAGCAAGTAAAATAATCTTGATAGCGGCTCTAAATCCTAATACGTCGCCCCCAAAGGAATGCATCAATCTCAGATATACTTGAACTTCATTGGCCTATTGAATATGTCGCATACCAAAAATGAATTCTTGCTACGACAATTTCGTGGTTCAAGACATAAAGAAGATTTAAGGATTGCAGTTTCCGAGGATGACTGATCATAAGTACTATCGAGTCATACTTATTATACACGTAATAGAAAATCAGGGAATGAATAATAGCACAGAAATGTCTGCATAAAAATAGATATTACCAATAATCCTGACACAGGCACATCAGTATCGCGTGTTGAAGCCATCGCTAGCTACACACGTCCTCAAGCGCATCATATCATTGTAAGACCGAAAGCATGCTTCTGATATATGAGGTTCTTAGTAATCGTGGAACCAATAACAATTGCTGGTACTAGTAATAGCATTATATCCACGAGTACCACCGTCAAAGGACATACGATGACAATATCACGTGCTATCGTGATCTCAGTCAATTATGATAAATCCGTCATCATTTCGAAACATATATTAGTGCCGACTTCCGTAAGCATTTGGTTCATCTTTAGCTGTTCCCAGGTCATTGTAAAACGCGTATCTCCGAAGATAAATATGTTAAGGAAGACTTACACTACGATAATAACATAACTGCAGTAGCAGACATTCACTGAACCGTGAACATTGTCAGAAATGACCCGGAATCTATTTACGAGTTGTAATTCGAATTACCATTTGTAGTTATAGTTCGTGTTTACAAACGCATGATATAGGTCAAGCGACCTACTAAACTATCGAGCTGATTATTTCCTGCAAATGTAATCATTTCATTTTTCTACACCATTACCTTATTGAACGACCTACTTATTACTCGTATTACTATATTTTGTTCAACTATTACTGAGTATTAATAGAAGACATTCCACAAAGAAAACTAAGTTTTGTTAAATATTGATGCGTATGACGGTAATACATGAGCAATGCTCAAGTAGAGTGGAAAACTATTACAGCAGAAACTCATCAGAAGTAAAAGCTCTAAATGTACATCGTGTACAATGAGATGAAACTTCGTAATGGAACCTAAAAAACCCAACAACAACTGATTTTCACCAAAGAAAATATGTTCAAAGCTCGACTATTAAATCGACAATATATATTTAACAAAAGCGTCCATTAGGGGATCGAAATCTATAAAACAAAATAGTTTTAGACGTATCCAGTGTAAAGATTATGATGATAACCTCAATGGGGAAATGCGTGGATGTTGTTTTATCTATGTTGTATCCCGATATATGTCACATAGACGACTGAATACATATTAAACAACATGATTTATATCTGAATTGAACAGAAATTTATGTATTACTAACGGCGTATTAAATAGTTTAGTCAACCGAAGGCCCAGTTATCGTTATTTGGATTTCACCGGAACTTTTCCAATTCTGGGATATTCAATTCAATTATAAAAATAAAATAAACGTCACCAATGTTATACCCAATAGAGAATGTCGTGTAGTGATTTCACTGAACCAGCCATATTTGGTAATGCAAATGTTTACAAATAAATGCAACAACTCGTCCGTATACCCTGTCAGCATTACATACATAAGATCCAATGATAAATTAATTAGTTCTCCATACATGTAATGCACAACCAAATAATTTTCTATAGGCCACAATGGTAGAGTTTGGGTTGGCATAACATTTAGGAAGGAAACCACAATACAACAGTTCATCACCTGCAGAGTCTGGAAACTCACAAATAGAAGACTTTTACCTGCAGTTTTTTTTTAGTAGAGAAAACGGAAGTTGAACGTTGAACGTGCGATCAGCACTCGTCTCGCGTGTATGAATTTTAAAGGTAGGCACATCAGACGAATGCATCCAAGTTGTAATTATCTTTTATGCAAATATAAAGCTGGCATGTTTTTGGAATACCAGACATATTATGCACAGAATATGAAGTGTTTCAGAAATTTCAACCCATCCCTGGCTTGAAAATCCACTTTCTCCGAGTTCCATCTTGTACGTTCGACTGCTGTGACCACGCATTCCATTAATATGTTCCTGCATGCGGTGCCATAAAAGGCATACTATCACAGATATTTATGGATGTTTTGGTCTAGTTCTTAGCCACAACTGCAAAGTACATTCACTTTACATACCTAAAATCATGTTTGTACTAGACAAAATACCATTACACCCCGACGATAATGCGGTCGTCATTATGTAGGCCCATACTTTCGTTTTCCTCATTGTTTGCATACAAAGGGGCATAACTCGACTACGCTTTCCTGGAATTCAAAGTGGTAGGACTCGATTTCTTAGAATTCCTTGACAAATCAACTCATGCATCGAAGATAAGATAATTAGTAGTCCGTCGCACTAATTATTATAAAATATTAAATTTATTATTAATATCACGTATACCAGTAAATAACAACTTTTGGGTGTACAAATCAAAGGAAAATAGTATCAGAGAGAAATTCGTTTGGCCATTATCTAGGCCAACCAGTCGTGATAGTACGCCTTTAAATAAATTAACTATTTTATTTCCAGTCTGAAAGGATGCATTAGACAGGAGTCTTCAAGTCCACTGTGGTACTCTATGGACGCCATGTTGTTGTTTGTTCAGTTTTATTGTCGTGTTTGCGAGCTTTGTTTTATGTCTGGACGTAGCAGAAGCCCGATATTCACGGCGTTTGTGATTAATGCCTTATCGAGCTAGCCATATATTTAGAGCTACACATAATACACGTACATGCAAATCAATGGAATTGTTTTTGTCCATATAAAAGCAACGATACGTATGGGAAGAGAATGTAGTTTACATTTATATATGAAATTTAGTCAAATTTAATGTAATCATCCGAAGTCAAAGGAAAATTGGTCATTCAATATTCCAAATATCATAACCTATACAGAGATGTACCGACACAGCTCTAACACACAGTTCAATGATTCACTTAGACGACTAATTCCGAAATCTTGATATTAAACTATTGATCGAAATAGACATATACAGGGAGTCCCCGTATTTAGGCCTCGGGCATAATAGAAAATGACACTTTTGAAACAGAATATTTTAATCCGAAATTAGGTCCAAGGCTGATATTCGGAAGTACCCGTTATATATCCGGATTTTGTGTCTCTGATGGGAAAAACAGACAAATATATAGTTTTGGCACAACAACATTATGAGAACAAAAGAAATTCGTTAAACATTAGATGCCAGAGTATCCTTTCATGAAGCTCTCTTATCCACTAAGAGAGTGGTAGCGCTCGTTTTCCCGATAGCTAATACACTGTTAGGCGAGCGCTACCAGTCTCTTTGTAGATAAGAGAGCTTTGTGAAAGGATGCCCAGAACAACAAATAGTGTAACAGTTATAGAACTGAAAACCCATGAATGTTCTCAATAACTTAATCATTGGAAGAGAATGTGAACAGCAACATTCAAACAACATGAGAAACAGTTAGTTACTCTAATGTAAGCCCGTGTACCTAAGTACGGAACGCGTCCGTTTTAAGGCCCATGGGCTACATTTCGGATGGGCCTAAATACGGGACCTCTCGGTATTGTGTTTCTAGGTCTTACCCGTCATCTGACAAATAAAGACTATGTACTAACTATAGACATTTTACTTAGATAAGCAGGTTTATTTTACCGTTGGATTATATACAACACATTAAACAAATCTAACAGTCGTTATATATCATGTAACTAATATGATTATTTATAAACGCCTGGTTCTATTAGGCCATGCACAATCACATATATCCGGTATTACTGTCAATCCCACAATCTGATCGGTCCACGTGACCACAAAACAATGCGATAATACTTCGATGGACGGAATTTGCTTCTTGATTGACAGTTTACTGGTCACGGCGAATCAATAATACAATGCATTTCAGTTGGAAATATTATTGCGCGGCACTTGGAATTTAACAACAACTTTTTTTCAATTTTATTTCAGACTACTATTAAATGAATATAATCTCCACCGATTTGTTGTGTAATTTATTTATAAGGATTGACTATAATTTGTTTTGCGTTCATTGGTATGGACGTAAAACCCGATGTAAAAAATATGTATGAACCGCGCGGTTTGCACATCGGTATAAGCATCCATACATCGATGAACGCAAAATAAATGACAGTCAATCCTTAAATAAAATCCGGACCAAGTTGAAGACACTTTACTTAGGGATGATGGTAAAGGTAATCATATAAAAAATCAGATAACAACAACATAATCAGACTTGGGGATAAATGCTATGGATTTTACGTCAAATCTTTCTGCATCTCCAACTGACCAAAATCCACATCAATATTGACAGTGGCAGTGTCATGTTTAACTCTTTTCAATGTATTTTCGTCATATGCCATAATGTTTTCCATAATAAAAAAAAAGCAATCTTCAGTGAATCTCTATTTTCTACTGTGTAATGGGGAGTCATTACTCTATGGAGTAGAGATCAATGTTGACTGATTTCAGGTTGTGGCACGTTCGATTGATCTCAGCTTTTTATATATTATCGCAACACGGCATTGTCCATAATGTATTTTATGGGGTTTTGTGCGTGTGCACAGGTAAATGATGTTATGAGTTGGTAGGTTTTCTTTGTATTTATTTATTTATTAATATCTTTATTACATATCTACAATTGGTATATGTATTGCGGTATATATCATCTTGTAAACAATTCACTAAATATTACTATAGACTCGCGGTCTGTCCTGCGATCGCATCCCTCATGTTGATCAAACTAAATTATTGTATAGTTATCCCTGTTTTTCCTCATGCACCACCATTTAGTGGTTTTCCGAGAATAAAATGTATCGGAATCTAACATATCAGTTCTGTATAATCTTTGTGGACGTCGTTGAACTATACCACACGTTGTTTCTATATACATGTATTTATATATGCTTTAATCTACTCATCTACTCATCAAATACTGTACATTTATATTAAATATTGGTCGCATTCAAACATGTTTATGTATGATTGATAGTAAATATTATGTTTGCTATCTGTAACATGAGTGGTTAAATTAGAAAACACATACCAGTATGTTAGTATTCAAAAAACAAACCGACAAAAAACAACACAACATCCTTGGTAGTAATTGTTTACATTGTTCCACTCTAATCTTTATTTTTCACAACATTTTAAAGTAAATCTCTTTAAACAATATTGCCCGCTGTAGTGGCAATGTGGATCGCAGGAACTATTAAAAAGACAGTGCTTAGAAAATTGCTACGAGACCAAAACGTATTCATTTGGAGACTTTGCATCAGCAGATGTCTTTCACATAATAAATAATAATTGATGACGACTTTGGTATAAGTTGTTATTCTGTAATTTATATGTAGTCTGTGGCGTTGCTGCTGCGATTGTTAGCCTAAAGAAATCATGGTTTTGAATGGAATAGGATATGGTGATTTGAATGGAATAGGATATGGTGTATTGAATGAATGGAATATGATATGGTGTTTTAATGGAATAGCATATGGTGTTATGAATGGAATAGGACATGTTGTTTTGAATGAATGCAATAGGATATATTGTTTTGAATGAAATTGGATATGATGTTTTGAATGGAATATGATATGGCGTTTTGAATGGTATTTTTAATGAATGGAATAGGATATGGTGTTTTAATGGAATATGATATGGTGTTTTTACGGTGTTTTGAATGGAAAATGATATGGTGTTTTGAATGGAATAGGATAATGGTGTTTTGAATGAATGGAATAGAATATGGTGTTTTAATGGAATAGGACATGATGTTTTGAATGAGATAGGATATGGTGTTTTGAATGAATAGAATAGGATATAGTGTTTTGAATGGAATTGGATATTGAATGGAATAGGAAATGGTGTTTTTACGGTGTTTTGAATGGCAAATGATATGGTGTTTTGAATGGAATAGGATATGGTGTTTTGAATGAATGGAATAGGATATAGTGTTTTAATTAAATAGGATATGGTGTTATGAATCGAATAAGATACGGACTTTTGAATGAATGGAAAAGGATATCGTGTTTTGAATGGAATTGGATATGGTGTTTCGAATGGAATAGGAAATGGTGTTTTTACGTTGTTTTGAATGGAAAATGATATGGTGTTTTGAATGGAATAGGATATGTTGACCGTTATATTTAGGAACCTTGGTATCCTTTCACCAAACTCTCTTACCTACTAAGAGACTGACAGCGCTCTCTTAGCAGTGTATTAGCTATCGGCAAAGCGAGCGCTACCACTCTCTTAGTGGATACGAGAGCTTCGTGAAAGGATACCCAGTGTATTATAAGCCTTTGGTTTATTTAAAGTTCGTAAACTAGTCCAGTGCCGTGCAACAGTACTTAGAAAATTGTGTAAGTTGGAGCTTATCATTATATTATAATTTTACCCCATGGCCTTTCAGTCTGTGAGCTACTCGTACATATTTGTAAATACCCATGACGCCTGTTTTTAGATATTAAATGTACATTCTAGTTCAAGTAACGTATTCGTGTAAATCCTTCTGCGTATCCTTTCACGAAGCTCTCAAGTCGTATTCACTAAGGGACCATTAGCGCTTTCTTTGCCGATAGCTAATACAGGGTATCCTTTCACGAAACTCTCTTATCTAGTAGCGGTCTCCTAGCAGTGTATTAGCTATTGGCAAAGCGAGCGCTACCACTCTCTTAGTGGATAACAAAGCTTCGTGAAAGGATACCCAGGTCTCTTAGTAGATAAGAGAGCTTCGTGAAAGGATACTCTGCCTATTAGACTTGCATATAGTTTGTACCTCAAGTGTTGTGAATTACAGCGCGAGAGAATGAAGGTTCTGCTCTGTTCTGTTCTGTTCTGAGAGTAGATTCGAAGAACATAACCTTAATGCACTGGTATATGGTTCAGTATGTGCTTGGTCCTTTGACCTTGACATGTGGTTCACCATGTCAAAGTCACTGAGGGTCCCCGTTTACAGAACGATCATAGCGCTACGAGAGAGTCGTAACTATATGTTAATATAAATAGGGGTTACAATATTCTCGTAGTTTTACTATCGTTCTGTGGAACGGGGGGGGGGGGGGGGGGGGTCAGATGTGACCCAGTGTTCATCACTGTGACACCAATCAACGTATCCCACAAGGACGGAATCATGCACTTGGTCATCAATAGTTTGTCAAAGACATCAACGTGTTTAATCGTCTTTGCATTCATGGCCAGTGATGTATAAACGTCAACTAATACGAGAAATTCGGACAAGCAAGAATAGGCTAACTGTTGTCATGTGTATGTGGAGGAGAGTTACGACTGGAGAGTTACGAGTGGAAGGTTACGACTGGAGAGTTACGAGTGGAGAGTTACGAGTGGAGAGTTACGACTCTCGTAGTGCTACGATCATGCTGTGGACGAGGGTATCGTATCTAGATTCTTCTTCTTATTTACTACGAGACCATAAGCACTCTCGTAGTGATGTCTAATACATGGCGCTCGTGCACTTACGAGAGCACTATGGTCTAGTAGTGGATAAGAGAGCTTCGAGAAACGATACCCAGGTCCCAGACCCCACATAGCATAGCACGTGTTAAAGGTATTCTAAAGTTTGGTATACGATCATAAGAACGTTTCAAGGATAGTCTCCCAGGACTCATAAAAGACCCATACCTTTTTGTTAGTCTTGTTCGCCTTGAGAAGACAGTTACCACAGTATTCCGCCAAACAGGCTAATCCAGCAATGACGATGCCTCCCACCAGAATGAAGAACACTCCCGCCACGTTCTCGATCTGAAGCTCTGAAGTCTCGTCCGACGAGGATTTGCCGAGATCTGGACAGTGTCGACTGCCCCACCATCTGAAAATGTCAACTGTTCGTAAAAGGACAGTACGGATATTGCTAGTGGAACAGCTATGCACGTTTTTGTAGTCTGAATCATTAAAAAAAAAGGATATGATCTTGCCTAGCCTAGACTATCAATTTACATCGTAAATGGTCATTACTTCTAATCTGGTCGTTCATAAACACAAGTATTGTGAATATAGCTACCCGGTATGATTACATTCTTATTCATTTCCGCTACCCACAAATTGTAATACCAAAGATTGTAGGAGAAAATAATCAAGATTGTAGTTTAATTATAGCATGTTTCATTTCCGTTTTGAATAGACAATGGGATATCCATCCTTACCCAGAATACGTCAACATTAAATTTTCTACATAAACATTTGCAGTTAACTATGCATAAAGGTCCTATTGTACTACCCTGATATCTCACTAACCGACCACAATTCAACTGGTTACAAATTCCATTCATTCTCATGTTAACCATCTCCTTGCTGGATTAGACACAGGCACTGCTCTTTTGGGCATCTCCGGTTGTCGTCAGCAGGGAGAGGGTTAAATGTGTTTACAATACATCACCATCCTATTGAACTATCCGGATGTCTCGTAATCTCCTTTACAAAAGCTACAATATATGTGATTCCAAGACCAGAGTGGCATAAATTACGATACATTTTGAGTACGATTTTTTGCTCAAGCTCAAATTTTATATGATGATTTGTTAACAAAACTTTGAATTCAGCATGAAATCGTATTAAAGAAGGCTTCATAATTTCGGGGCCTGTGTATCATTTCTCCACTATGAAACCATAGCGCTCTCGTAAGTGCACGAGCGCCATATATACGAACTCGTTACCACAGTGCTCATGGTCACGTATAGTAGATATGAGCTTCGAGAAACGATACCCAGGGGCGGAGATTACGAAACTTTCTGAGCCTACGATTTCATACTCATGCTCAAGCTCAAATTCGATATGGGAATTTATGAATAAAACACTGAGTTGAGCATGAAATCGTACTCAGGAAAGTTACGTAATCCCGGTGCAAGGGTATACTTTCACAAAGAGCTCTCATGTACTAAGACACCATAGCGCTCTCTTATCAGTGCATTAGCTATCGGCAAAGAGAGTGCTATGGTCTCTTAGTGGATAAGAGAGCTTCGTGAAAGGATACCCAGGTATTTATCGACTCCCTAGCACTCACTTATTCTCCAGCTCGTGCAGCACCCCCATGTCGCTGAGCTGAAGAATGGCCATCGACAGTTCATCCAGGTACGTGGCACCCGGCGGCACCCCAATCCCGAACCCCTTGGGGTCAAAGGGCGGGTCTATCTCCATCATTCCACAGTCTGTTATGGTCTTGTACTTATTGACCGTTGTGTCCCAGAAAAACGCGTAGTTCCCTTCCTTGACCTTGTCGTAGCCCTGCGTCGTGTTGTCCACCATCGAGTCCGGCTCGATCTCCGACATCTGCGCCCACATCTTGGAGAAGTGCTCGATGTTTGTGTTCGCGAAGAACGACATGACCCCGCTGTTTTTGACAGTCCCGTACTTGATCTTGGTCTGCTGAGCCAGGTCCGTGACGGTCTTGATGGGCGTGTTGATCTTCTTGACGGTCAGGAATGCCGCCAGATTGGCGGTGTAGGACGAGATCAAGATGAGGGCGAAGAACCACCAGGAACTGGTCAGGATTCGTCCCGGGACCGTGATGGGGCACGCGTCG
This sequence comes from Lepetodrilus ovalis, assembly GCA_032361185.1. Taxonomy (NCBI): domain Eukaryota; kingdom Metazoa; phylum Mollusca; class Gastropoda; order Lepetellida; family Lepetodrilidae; genus Lepetodrilus; species Lepetodrilus ovalis. Next base: position 1,647 of record JAUTBQ010164755.1, on the reverse strand, counting down.
GTGTTGCCCTGGAGTAGGGAACCGAAGATGAACCAGAAGCTCTCGCGGACCGAGATCTGAGGGTTCGTCCTGTGTTTGCTGGAGCCGATTCTCTCTAGGGCGTACAGCACGAAGCTGACGGCGACGAAGGCGGCCAGGGTGCAGCCCCAGACAATGGGGGACAGAGGGTTAAGGAACTCGAAGTAGGACACTTCCTGCCGTGGGATCTTGAGGAGGACGCTGATGTAGCGCGTCATGAAGGGTTTGGTGAAGTCCACGTCTTCTTCACGTTCTGAGTTGATGCTGAGCGGAGCAACCGACATGGCGGCTTCCTGAACACAAAGCAGAGGAACGCTTTCAGATATTGGGGCAAATATATTATTATTAATACTATTTATGATTATTATTATTGTTATCTTTTAGAAGTAGTAGTAGTAGTAGTAGTAGTAGTAGTAGTAGTAGTAGTAGTAGTAGTAGTAGTAGTAGTAGTAGGTCGAGATACTCTACCGCCAATGTACAGCTGATTGCCTGAAGCCGAAGCTTCTCGGACTGTAGTAGTAGTAGCAGCAGCAGCAGTGTAATACGATATTGGCTTAAATACACCATTATCCATAGACCAATGGCCATAGTTCAACATCTACCTCCAGTATCTATATTACTACGATTATGTATTACTACACTACACAACATAATACGAAAAATAGTCCATATTGAAAACATTACTAAACTAGAGAAAAACTTTGGAGGCAACACTATTTTGTATTAATTCTCCTTTGAGCGAGAAAGGATAAATAATGCATAACAGTATACAAGTCCCTACCCCGTTCAAAAGTTCTTTAATTATGCCGTTCCATTCACCATTGCTCTTGGTGCCAAAGTTGCCGTCTGGTACCAGGTATATTATATAGGAGAAGTGAAGTCTTTCAGCCACAGCCTTCAACAGGTCCACAGCAAATCCCTCGAAGCGATCGTTCTCCTTCCTTAACGTGTAGTCTCGCTTATACATTGTAAACGGCTTTTCCTGGAATACAAATGTCTTTGTTTTAATTTTCCAAAATAAAATTCAGTGCATCGTTCGGACATGTTGTTAAATGAAATTGAAGCTTTGCTAACAGGGGTTTCTTCTAAGTCAAATAATATTCTTCTAAATTGACGTATTTGTCCGCTTCCGGGCTATACACAGGAACTTACGATAACGTACATATTTGTTATATAGCAAATTTATTTTTTGTGGAATATTCATTTGTTTACATTAAAAAAAATCAAATCGTTTGAACATCTTTTGAATGTATAGTATCATGTTTGCTATTTCATGTTATTTTTTGTTATTTCTTTTTACATTTCAGGTATTCACAGTATATGCATGATCTTCCTGAAAATGTGCAATAGCATTGTCTACGACTGACGCCAGTTTTAGAATGTATTTGAAAACGCGTGTTTTCCGAGCTACGTATAAATTGAACTAATTGAACTCTATGCATCGTAAAGGTGAACTGCTTATACCTTACTATACTCAAGTAGATTAGATTAGATTATTTTCTTAGTGTGAAAACATTGAAAATTGATTGCATGCGTTAGCTCTGAGCATAACCGTTAAAGGGGCAAGATCATACTTGCATAGGGAAAAATGGTCACTATCGGGGTTATTACATATTCTGAAAGAACAAT
>JAUTBQ010164744.1:0-12311 GCA_032361185.1 Lepetodrilus ovalis | reverse complement strand
TTTATATAGGAAAATATTGGTTCCCAGTAAAAACCGTCCGGATAGCAAGGGAACCGGTTATCTGAAGTCCGGATAAACGGGGGTTGACTGTACAGCCCTTCTTGTCAGTTTACGGCAGGAGGAAACCCACAACATTCGTAGTGCTGAATGTTACAGTAAAAGGTAAAATAGACAATGAATTCCTTGGTTCCAGTAGCACAAACACCACCAGGATATGGCACTGTCACACCCGGCTCCTAAAGTACTGACACATTCATTACCCATTACTAAATCCCACAAAGGGGAATAACTACAATCCTTCAAACCTTGCATGATCTAGAGATGGTAGCACCAATGGTGTATGACAACACACAAACAATAGTAACCAAACATTTCCCTGTAGTGACTACAGATCGATCTTCAAGTTTGTCATAGTTGTTACGGTGCCATTACTGGCGAGAACAATCATGCTTCATTCGTCCAACAGTTTTATTTTTTTCTCTTCAGACTAAGTGGAACCCACAGACAGATCTTGGCCAAGCTATCTCCAAAATATTTCACTAAATAAAAACTTCTCTGACATCTTCTATGTTTGTTCAGTTCAAATGGAATTTATGGTTCAAATGGAATTTAAAGTAGATTTCAAGATTATTTCACTCACCCTGGCCAGTTTCTTCTGTGTAAATGCATGTTGGTAAACTAAAGCAGTGCTAGAAATTAAGAAAATAATAAGGGGTGGGGGAAAATTATCCATTAGATCCACTTTAGTGTTTGAAATTCGGAAAAAATAATATGAGAATCTGTAATTTTCAGATGGTCCCACAGATACCTTTAACATTGCAGATTTGTATTGTAAATGACACCATGAACCGCTTACAGTTCAAACACGGCAAAGTAAGCATAGAAGGAGACCGACCAGTGTTCACACAAGACAGTGACCGGAATGACTGCACAATGAGGCATCGAAAACTTTCCATCACGTCTCATTCTGCCTCTGGAATACCAGTTGACATTTTGCGGTTTTGGGTCATATTGGCACGAGCAAGTACAGTAACAGGGGTAGTGGTGGTAGCTGTTCTCCAGCACTGGGGTGGTGAGATGGGGGGTGGGAGCTCACAGATTGCATGTGCATGCATGCACATGTGTATACAAGGAGGAGAGATAAAGAGAGGTAGGGAGGAGGGGAGGAAGAGGAGGAGGAAGAGGAGGAGGAGGGGGGAATTGGGTATCATGGCGGACATTGTGCGTGGGTGAGTCACACCCGGCTCCTAACACTGATCGTGGGAACGTGTTGCGAGCTTGTCTCACACAGTTAAAAAGATAGTGGAGGGAGACGGCAGACTGACTCTCATCGGTGCTCCTCACATACCTAACCAGTGTCATCACCATCCATGCCCACTGTACGTATGTATACCAGCGGCTCGGCTTTCCATCTCTGCAAATGGCATATCTCCCATAAACCAGAAAAGTGTCTTAAGTTTCCGAAACGACTTCGCTTGGTTTTTTTTCTAGGGTGGCCAATCACGCCTAAGTGTGTCTCAAACCCAATCCAAAAATGGTTACCCCTGGAGAGTAGCAGGTGTTTTTTAAATAGTTTTTAAAATGTTTTTAAATTTCTAAAAAAGAATTAAAATACAGAAAATTCGTTAGGCTCAGAAAACAGATAGAAAACATTTGTAATGACTTCAAGTTCTGTTCATGTATATCATTCCATGATGATTGTGATCCAAATAAATAAACTCAAACCATGTAAAATTTTATTAGAAAAATAAAATGGCTGAAAAATGAAAAGGAATAAAATGTATAGCCTCATTTTCAATGCTACATTTGACAGCCTATAAAAGCATACCATCATAGATGGTTTCCCAATATAACGGACAAACAAATCTCTATCTGACTCAACACAACACAAAACTTATTATTTACTGATATACTTATTCCTCAACATTCAAAATTTTAAATGAATAAAAGAAACAGCTTCAATTATCTTGTCGTCGGCTATGGGTGAAATATCGCCGCAGTGACATAAAACAATAATTCAATCGAAATCATTGAAATCTGTGGTTGTTTGCCTTTAAGACTCCAACTAACAATACAAAACTAGTGAAACAACAGGTTAGTTTCACATAAATAGGGATTCCCTCAACTGCTTATATTAATCAGTAACCACACAAGGATAAAGTGCCAATATTTGAATTGGAATTCCAATAAATACATGCTAAAAGAAAATATGTAACCATATCTGTGGAAATGTTAAAATCCTTTTTATTTTTAAAACCTACCAGAAAAAACAAACCTGTAATCAATATTTTGGTAAAACCATTCTGTCAGTGTTAAAAAACAAGCCCTATTTTATGGAACTTTTTAAAAGAACGCTAACATATATTTGAAAATATTCCAATTCTCAGATGAAAATATTGCACAAGAAGCTGATAAAAATCAGGAAGATGTCGTGGGAGAGGAGTTAAGTATGTTAAATATCACAGTAGATACAACTTTTCACAAATGTTATGTCCATGAAAATAAGATAAAATCTGACATTTTAATTCTCCTTGGCTTTCTCTCAAATATTTTTACTGACGAAACCTGACAGTTCCCAAAAAAATATAATAAAAATAAACAAATAAATAATAATCATAAAAAAAAAAATGCCAAAAACTACAAAAGTCACAAATTGCTTTTTAGAGGTAACGACACTTTCAAAGATCATAAATAGTTGTATGGAAGATCACACATTTAAGCCATCATCCCCCAGTCGACTGTCAAAACACGTGCTAAGCATTCTGTTTCTGAAACTTCCGATGATGCACACGCGTAATCACAGCCACTGTGCGCCTATATTGATATTTATGTCTCCTCACAACGTACACACAGCAAACTGCCGGAATTAGAATAGACCAGACCAGGTATGAAAATGGGAGGGTTACAGTTTCTGCTATAACAATAGATGTAACCTTTAAACAACACGGCTAAATGCAGAGAATAGTGACACAGGGGTCGCACCTCAATATTGGCGGTTCCAATGTCAAAACGTAATATCAGACCAACACACTTTGTACAGAAACAGGACTTGGTAAGCATACTGCAATGCTTGTATTAATTCGAAAATTCTAATATTTCAAACACTTTATTAACTTTTAAAAATTATATATTTTCAAAACTAAAATTACAAACTGTTAACCTTAGTTAATATGTTTTATTTAAACAAATATTTTCCCGACCCAATTTTGTTAAATGAATACTATCACAAATGGATGGTTGACCTATATAATGGACAAGCAAATTTCTATCTGAGACTACTTGTTCCCAAACACACGATAGTTTTCAAAGGTTTTTTTATATGAATAAAAGGAACGTATCTCAAATTATCTTGCCTTTGGAACATACATAATAACTGCTAGATTGATGGATATTATGCACCAATTCAATTATTATTATTATTATTATTATTATTATTAAAACCTCAAATGCCCAAGGTTGTCCCTAAAAATATGAAAAACTGTTAATTTTCAATTCTAATATTTTCTGATAATTTGAACTCCTACAAACAAAATCATGATTTCTTCGGATTAATAGCAGCAATACAGTAAGGTCTCTTGCTAAATGTCCATCCACGTCTCTGTAATAAGTGTAAGCATGTGGTAAGTAGAAAAACGAAGCAGGTGTGGAAACACCAGCTACTGCAATATGCCAGAAAACTTGTGTATTATTAGACTTGCGAGAACATATTTAGTAAATATGTAACGAAAGGTCATCGACTTGTATAAATACTCGAAGACGATAACAACTATTGATAGGATGAATCATTCTATAGAGGCAAAATTACCTTTGTGCATTATATTACATAATTAAACAAATCTTTTTCAATAACATATTTATTTTACATAATTATGTCTATAAAGTGATCTTGATGGATTTCTGTTTGTATTTTCAATAAACATTTTCTGTAATATTAGTCCATCATAAAATATAACAGAGCAATATGACAGTGGTATGAATTTCTGTTTGTATCATCTTAAAACATTTCCTGTAACATATCAGCGATGTGACAACAATGTGCTTAGTCCATCACAAAATACAACAGAGCTATATGACAGTGATATCAACAACCAAGTTCTGGTACACACTAACCAATGGTTCAAACTCAAGTCTTCTGGTTTATGCTATCACGCCTTCCCCATCATACAGATTGGATATAGAACTGTTAGAAATATTAATAATTCTGTTGTCCAATCACCCGATATGATCTCATTGTTTTAACAAGGTAAACAAATTGGCTTAAAATTGAAAAAAAAAGAGAAAAAATATTATTCTCAGAATAAAATACAACTATTGTACTGCTTGATGGACAATTATTACTGTACTAGTAATACTAACTCATATGGTAAAAATAATGTTAGTAAACATATGAAGTGAAAAAGCTGAATTTCATTTTTATAAAAATGTCCATAAAGCATTGAATAACATGGGGGAAAAAGAGTGTTACATACATATAAAAAAAATACATAAAATAATTTACTAGTCACTATGCTTGCATCATGATAACAACATAATACTATTAGCTTCATAGAGATTAATATACAAATTACAAGAGAGCATGATAATGCTTACAGTAAGATTCCAAGTCTGCATACTGATTGCATCAGCACTATAAACTATTGGCTATGATGAGTCTTTGTAGGTAATGTAGGCCATGATGTGGCACTCAACTTAGCCTGGGCAGTCAGTCAGCTTATAGACTGTGTCACCCCTGAGACACCCGAGATGGTATGATAGTCTTAAGTCTATCCTCAGACCCTGAGCATCTCTGGTGTAGACAAAGGTGTAGCTAGAGCCCATTATAATCCAGATACACGTGCAAGGCACACTTATATGGCTAGTAATGATGACCAACAAAGGCATTGCTACCCAAGAACTTAGTACTAAAAACACAAATTGTGACAATATGTCCTGAAATGCATTTTTTTCGACACAGATACGTATATACTGGTACCTGACCAAACGTTTTTCTATTTTTCTTATAAAATTTGGCTTTAGAGCCGCTTTCACAGCTTGGCTTGTCAGTTTAGGGCAGGAGGAAGACTGCAACATTTGCAATGATGAACGTTGCAGTAAACCTGCGAGCACCGGCTGGTATGGAAGGATCAAGGCCTGACGATAATATATACAGTACCTGACCTTTTCGGTATTCATTCTTTTTGAAGGACATACATTCAACCATATTTCTGTTACATAAAAGATTGACTGTCATATATTATGAAGGATTGACAACACTCATATCCTATCACCTCAAGGATCAACTTTGCCTGTTACATTAATGCTGCCTTTTATATACAGTCGGACACTGCTATAACAGACAACAGTCTCCGTTGTACCAGTTTCTCTGCTTACCGGTCAACTTTTAATCATTACAGATTTCCTAGTATATTCTTTAACTTGATGAATGATTGATCCGAAGATCCGGGTGTTTCGCTTACCAGTACGCGATCAGATTTTAACAAAAACACAAGTGTCCAGTATAATGGGGTCTGACTGTATATATGGATTGATTTACCTGTTACTTAGCTATCCCGTTACACTTAGCTCTCCAGTTACACTAAGGATTGACTATCTTGTAATACTAAGGATTGATTCTCCTTTTACACTAAGAATTTCCTCTCATCTTACACGATGGATTGACTCTTGTTACACACTACGGATTGTCTGTCAAGCTACACTAAAGATTGACTCCTTTTACACAAAATGATTGACTGCTGTTAAACTAATGATAATTTTTCCTGTTGCGCACTAAGTATCGACATTACCACACCAATTATTAACTTTCCAGACACAAGGAGTAATTAATCGAGAGTTAATTACAAACGGGGAGAAACGTTGAACAGTTAGTACTGCAATTAAATATTAAAAAAACACACCGCACACTTCAAAATAACGTACATAAATCACAAGGAGACTGCAGCTGTTTGAATTCCGTCGCACAATAAACTGTTTTTAATAACCTAAATACTTCATGAAATTCCTTGAACAATAAATATATTCCTCTTCGAGTCAGTCGCATGGATATTTTCTAATGATATGCATTAGACACCCCCTAAAAGAAGTCCAAGATGCAATGGCACAGAAACCTGTTCTACGGAACGTTCGCAACACTACGAGTCGTAACTCCGATACTTTAACATGGAGTTAGAATTCTTGTAGCGCTACAAGAGTTGTAACCAAACACAGTACTTTAACATACAGTGCCCCCTCGATAAAACACGGTCAGATGCACCGCTGGGGTCAGACATGGATCCCATTTTTATTTTCGTTATTTCCCTGCATTGTCGTATAAGGCAGGTACTATAACTTAGTATAAGGCGAGTGTGGGTGGGTATGTCATGGACCCCAACTTCAGCGTTATATCGAGAGGACACTGTATTTACAATTCTCGTAGCACTACGATCATTTTGTGCAATGGGACCCACAGGTGTGCAACCATTACCAGGGCTTTGCCAGGTTACCGAAGCTAACACTTTTCTAGAACTGTTTTATATGGAGGGTGATGTCCATAATTGAGACCACATGCTTGTAAACGCTTCAGCTGGGGAAAGACTTATGTTGGGTAACTGGAGACAACCCAGTGTTTTTCATTATTCCTGTGTAAATATAATTATTTAAATAATTACCGCTTCTGACAGAAGGCTTTTCTCAAAGTCGGTTCATTTCAAAGGTGGCGAAATCACAGTGGAAAAAAAGTTAATTATTGAACATGTTATTAGGATTTTTGTGTGTGTGTGTGTGTGTGTGTGTGTGTGTGTGTGTGTGTGTATATGTGTGTGTGTGTTTCTGTTTGTGTATGTATTGCAATCGTCAGTGTTTGGATAATTAAAAATATATATATATTAATAACGAAAATTATCAATGTCAATAAATCATTAGAAGCCAGACTGTCACAAATGTGTCAGATTATGGGGGGTAGTGGTGAGGTTATAAATGCGGATATATAACCTGTCTTATATTTTTATGCTGTGTTGTTAGTTGAACCTTGATTATCAGGCAAGCTATGTACGGCTATGAGCATGATGGGGTAGCTATTAATTTTACAGCCATCACTTAAAGCCCAATGCACACAGCAAACATGTTTCGTGTTTCGATATATGTAACAAGATTTTACACTGTTTTCTGTTTTCATTCAACGCACACAGAAGACAAAATCACAGAAAACACAATTTTGTTGAGCTAAACACGTTTTGTTTTTTTTGCTTGCCATGTGCATTGGACTAACATGAGGCTGCAATTACTACTTGATGAAGCTGAGAGTTATGTGGGAAGACTGTCAAGTGTCAGGATATATCTTGGTGCACAGTGGGTGTAAACCTACCAGCCACTAACCACTCTTGACAGGACACTGGTGCTAGCTGGGCTGCACTTGTGTAGTCACTGTAGCACTTGTCTATATCACTTGTCTAGTCACTGTAGCACTTGTCTAGTCACTGTAACACTTGTCTATAGCACTTGTCTAGTCACTGGAGCACTTGTCTATATCATTGGTTTTATTTTGTAATTTCTAGAATCTTTCACTAACATCATAACTTCTCAGTTTAGGGAAGGAGGAAACCTGCAACATCTGTAGTGCTGAATGTTGCAGTAAACCTGTGAGCACCGGCTGGTACTGACAGACCAAGGATGATATCTGAATTGCCACTCAACACAGTGCATCCTATCAATATCGCATCAGAATTATGTAACTTCCATGAACATTGATGCCAGGGCTACCCCGCTGGGCGGGATTTGAACTTGGGACATTTGACTCCTAAGTGCAAACATTCTACCACTGTGCTACCACCCACCCGTCTAATCACTGTAAAATGTGTCAAGTCACTGCATCAGTAGTTGCTGAAACTACTAGCATACAAATGGTGCTAAAACAACATACAACTATCTCCAGAAATGTTGGACAATCACAACACCATAATGAAAGAATTTGGTTATTGTGATTGACACAAAGTTGAATGCCGGTTGAAATATTAATGCAAGAAGTCTGCTATGGTTTAACTTTGTGTATAATTATGTACGAGACATAATCACATGATTTCCATGTCTTCCAAACTCAGAGAACATCAATTACACATCAAACATCGTGACTCATGACATAAGTTCATTGGTCCTTCAGATCTAGAGAACTGAAAAGGAAAGGAAACCAGAATACAAAATTACAAAAAAAAAGAAGCTTTCAACTTAAACCAGTATACCGGTATGTTGACAACAATCTCAACAGTACAGTAATCCGATTACTATTCTGACTCTCCAGTGGAAGGAAGTTAACGATACAAACGGTATAGTTTGTACAGGTTTGTCTGTTTAGCCATCAGTGCAATCGTTCTGGCAGTGCATCTTTTTCATCGCTGACAATGGTGGGAGACTGATACATAATAGCAATAAGTACAATAGCTGATGCATTAGTACATTCACAAGCATGTTGCTCATTCTGGATTTGACATCAATCCCTTATCAAAAAGGAAAATGGCTGTCTGGTTTTGGAACTGTCAAGACAGTTCTATTCAGAAACATGTAAATGATGTATAGTATGAAACGTATACATTGAAAAAGAAAATGGTTGGTTATATCCCCAAACAATGTCTGTAGCATACTACAGTTGATAAGCAACTTGTAGGACTATTTTTTGCTCAGATAGTGTAGTCATCAATTTGAAGATAACTGATAACAAATTATTTATTGTATTTTTTTTGGGCTGTAAAGTTTAGGATTACAGGTGCCTTCAAGGATATTTTGCTTGTTCTATGGCTTGACACATTTTATTATCATAAAGTTAAAATGCTGGTAACAAATTATTCCTTTCTCACATTCTATCCTACTTGATTGATCAGAGCTTGGATATTGGGCAACTCTGGTTGTCTATGGGAGTTAAAGGGTTAATGTAAGCAGATAATGTGATGAACGTGAGACCAATTCAGGGAAATGATGACCATGCTTTCAAACGCCAAAAAAACATCTGTAAATGATGTCGTTTTTTTTGTCGCTGCTCATTGACAAAAGTCGGGCATTGGCACCTGCTTACGATTAGAATCTCACTTCAGTTCTGCTTGTTGGAGAGCTATGACTTGTACATAGGCACTGTGATCCAACAAAACGCAGAACCTGCACCATTTTCTTTCCCTGGTGCTTATTTATGGACATTTTTGCAAACACTGACAATTCTGACAGTAACTATGATGAGGCAAACAGGGCTAGCAATACAGACAGGTTCTCATGCTCAGATATACTGCTAATTTTGTCTCTAAAAACCTTAGAGGCTAGAAGATGCTGACAAAAAATATAACAAATAGATTGGAATATATGGCAATTAATAAACATATATATTAAATAGACAATAACATTTTTGACAGGGTAAGAATCGACAGATCTGCTATCATATCAGTTAAAAAATAATTAAAAAAAATAATCATGGGCTTATTCTCCATAGGCTCAATGTTAATGGAGGTAAAACCTGGAATTGGCAGGGGTTTCCACAGATACCTTTAACATTGCCGATTTTTCAAACGACCCTCAGGACCCCCTTCCAATTTGAATATGCAAGTATGTTCTTTAACTTCTAACCTGTTAGATATTGCTAAATATCTATCTTACTTAGTCTTATAAATTCTATTTTTTTTTTTTTGGGTAATGGAGTTTATAGTTGCTTTCTAGAATCTTTCACTAATATTATGACTTGTCAGTTTAGGGCAGGAGGAAACCTGCAACATCCGTAGCGCTGAATGTTGCACTAAACCTGCGAGCACCGGCTGGTACTGACAGACCAAGGATAATAACTTACTGGAGCCTCAATGTTCAATGGAAATATTTTGTGTATTAACTAAGTGGCTTGTTCCAATCACTGCCCCTCCATAGAAATTCCCAAAGAGATTCTCATTATGTTAAGACCAAGAAACAAAATGAATTGAAGCGTTCATAAAATGTCGCCAAATAAATATAGCTTACCATCATTCAAAAAAAAATCAAACTATAATCTGAAACTATATAAAAATCAAAACATAATCTGAAACCGTATAAAAATCCGAAAACATTCCAATTTAAAAAAAAAAAAAAATCAAGAAATATTTGAGTTTTTGAAAACACTATTTGAACAGAATTGAGCCAATACCTGTCAAAGGTATCCCCTGCTGTGTTTAGCTGTTGTGTTTAGCTGTTGTGTTTAGCTGCTGTGTTTAGCTGCTGTGTTTAGCTGCTGTGTTTAACTGCTGTGTTTAGCTGCTGTGTTTAACTGCTGTGTTTAGCTGCTGTGTTTAGCTGCTGTGTTTAACTGCTGTGTTTAGCTGCTGTGTTTAGCTGCTGTGTTTAGCTGCTGTGTTTAACTGCTGTGTTTAGCTGCTGTGTCAGTGGATATTGCAGCTGGGAGCGAGATCTTACATGCATGCTGCAGTGACTCAGTGGCAGCCACTCGGAGGATGAGCACAGACGCGTGCCCATGCACACACGGAGACACGTGCTGCCAGGTAAAGTAAGTGGATAGGCGTGAGAAAGCTTGCAGCTTAGTGTTCGTCAGCTGCCAGAGTTGGGGGTCCCCCAACCAGATACAAGAGTGGGAATCCGTGGCCCCCACTAGTGCAGACAGATAGCTGCTGGAGAGAACTATTTACCTGGTGCTCACATTTTAAATAGGGATCTGTGAACTAAACTTATGAGTTTTGCATGAAATCGTACTCAATTTTTTGTTGCTGTAATCTCTAGCCACCAGAGAGAACTATTTACCAAGTGTATTTCTAATACATCATGTATCATCAAAGTGTGTATTCAGACACGAACACCACTTCAGAAATTCAGGAAGTAATATTGTCACTGCTTTTAAAAGAAATATATATACATGTATATATGTAATATCGTATAAGGCGGGTACTATATCGTTGGGGGGGGGGTATGTCATGGACCCCAACTTTGGCGTTATATCGAGGGGACATTGTATATGTATGTATTTTAAATTAGGATTTAGAGCGACTTTCAAGATTCTTTCACTTCCATAGTTTATGGTAAGAGGAAACCTGGAACATGAATGTTGCAGTAAACCTGCAAGCACCAGGTGGTACTGACGGACCAAGGAATTTGAATTGAATTATTGCTTTACGTCGCAGTGGGAATGTTTCACCCATAGGAATGTTGTAATTAGTGTCTTTAACAGTGCACATAATTTATTCACTAAAATATCTCCTGGGCGAAAAGGTTTACCGTTATGAAGTAATCTCTTGGACATATAAATGTAGCATTGAAGTATTTTAACAGTGAAGAATTCTCAAGTGTCTACGAGATTGAGCAGTTACTCCACACAAATTTGCAGACACATTTAAAGAATGGCTCCAGACTACCGTACTTAAGCCAAGTTTCCAATATTTGGTCGAAATCTTTCCCACAAAGTAACATTTTAATTTTATTTTGAGTAAAAATAATATTGAACTAAAACTTAATATAATAATATGCAGACGATACCAACTTTGGTAAAATCATAATAGTAAATAATAATGTCAAATTCAATCAATTTGTGACCTATTCCAGAATCAAACAAATATACCATCAACATGATTCAACTGAACTGAAGTCTATTAGCTATCAAGGTCCTGTTTCACAAAACGATCATAGTGCTAAGTTTCATTAGAGTCTCCTAAATCTCAATAATATTCATAGAGAGTTACAACATTACTTTTTGTGGTCATATTATAAGGTAGGCATGGCAAGACAATTATTCTGTTTTCAGCGGAAAACAAGCTTGGACTGCAAGCTCCAAACCACATCCACTGGCAAATAAATCGTCCCCTGGACAAATACATCTGCAGATTTCTTGGAACCAGTGGACAATTGCTAAGCTTGCATTTGGGTCCCCTCCCACAAAATGATTGTAGTGCTACGAGTTTCCAAAATCACTGTATTATTGAGAGTTATCTACATTCCAAAGCCTTGTGGTCATCCTATATGGAAATGGGACCCAGATGCCTATACCCCATCATAGCCTCATCCTTCCAGCTACCACGTGTGTCAACAACATCGGCGATGAAAGCAGAGCATCCATGAAAGATGAACATAGGGTGTTCCTAGAACCAGAGAGCAGACTCCCCAGAAGCTTGTCAACAAGGTGATCAGACTGATGATAAACTAGGGTTGTACTTGTCAAAAAACAACCATTGAGCCAGAGTTAGAGGTGGTCTTGGGGAGGTGTGTGTCTATAGGTAGTCTAGTGGGGTGGTCTGGGTGTCTAGGTTGTCTAGTGGGGTGGGTCTGGGTGTCTAGGTTGTCTAGTGGGGTGGTCTGGGTGTCTAGGTAGTCTAGTGGGGTGTCTAGGTAGTCTA
>JAUTBQ010164733.1:0-12315 GCA_032361185.1 Lepetodrilus ovalis | reverse complement strand
AACAGACAATCTCTCCATGGGAGCTGGTTACACCGGTTGGTTTGGTGATGATCCTAAGATAAATGAGATAATCATACCTATAACTTACTATATGCCGACAGAGAGCAGTTATAAACCTTATGGTGGTGTTATCTACCGTCATACTTTTATAGATGAGCCGTATGAAGACCATGATGTTTATGGTGGGCGAGTTGGAGTTGCTATCGTAACTGGTGAAAACTCTTTTATGAGTATCGGCTGGGTTCAGGAGTATTATGACAATGGAGTTGATGGTAGTGACTCTAGGGGTTATCCTGAAATCAATGCTGGATTTACTTTTTAACTGACTAGGGTTTTATCAACCATTTTAAGAGTGTTGATAAAACCATAAAAGATTACTCCACATGGTATAATTCATTTTAAGGAAAAGAAATGAACTTAAAATTCCCATCTCTAACACAGATAACTACACAAGCCATTTATACTTTTAAAAGATTTCCATTAGCTATCATATCTGCTTTGATAACTATGCTAGTTTCGATATTTCTCATAGAAGTACAAAGAATAAATTATCCACATATTGAGATTTTACTACATGTGGCTTTTGTTGCTAGTTTAGGGGTTTTTATGTTTACAGCTTTTAGGCTTTTGGGAGATAAAAATCCTCTCTGTTTGATTGGGGTTGGGTTGCTTGTTGGGTACTATTTCATACTTCCAGATATGGAACACCCAAATAGTATGGTATTTCAAAGACACTTTTTTTTATTGCTTCTCTTTTTTATCATGATACTTTGGGCTAAGTTTTGGAATGAGAGTCCTTCAAATGAAGAGTTTTGGGAGTTTACACAAAGAGTTGTTTTTGGGTTTTTTATAGCAGGTATATTTACAGGGGTGTTGTTTGCTGGTCTTAGTGGAGCCTTGTTTGCTGTTGATAAGCTCTTTTCTTTAGATGTAGATGCCAAACGATATGCACAGCTTTGGTTCTTAACTGGTGGCGTTTTTGGAATAACTTACTTTTTATCTCAAATCCCAAAACCAAACGATAAGTTGACAGCTCATGCTCACACAAAAGTAGAGACAATCTTTACAAAATATATCTTAACTCCACTCACAATAGGCTACTTTATCATTCTCTACACTTACACAGTCAAAATCTTAATCACAACCTCTTTTCCAAAAGGCATACTAGCCTGGATAATAGTCGCTTTTTCGGCAGTTGCGATAATAACTTACCTTTCATGGACACCATTTTGGAGTGAAAAATCTAAAAAGTATAGAAGGTTTCTTTTTTTAGCTCTATTTTTACAAACTATCATGTTAGGAGTTGCCATAAGCATGAGAGTTTCTGCCTACATGTGGACAGAAAACCGTTATCTTATAGCTTTACTTGGTGTTTGGCTTTTTGGTGTGTCCTTGTATTTTTTACTATTTAAAAATGCAAAATATAAATGGATATTTATCTCCCTATCTATCATCATTGCTCTCAGCCAAGTAGGACCTTTTAGTGCCTATGCCATCGGAGAAAGTAGTCAACAAAATAGGCTAAAAACACTACTTCAAAAAAACCCAAAACTAACCGATAACACAGATGTAAAAGTTCGATATGAAGTATCGGACATCATCAACTATCTACATAGAAATTATGGAAAAGATAGTTTAAAACCTATCATACTAAAGATCGTTGAAAAGTATGAAAAACAAAAAGATACTCCAAAAAGAATTTGGTTTTCAACCTTTGCAACAAAAGAGCTTGGTTTTATGTATGTCAGCAGATGGGACATGGAAGCGGAACTAAAGGGAGATAGACCGTTTTTTATGTATCGTAACTTAACAGGTAGTTTAAATGTATCTGGTTTTGATTGGGTGGTTGATGTTTATTATGTAAAACCTACTGCAAACTTGAAAGTTGTACCAAACCACACACCTAACAAGATCTCAAAACATGACACAAGATTTATACTAGATGACAAAAAACTAGAGATAACCGAACACAATAAAACAGTAGCCTCTATACCTCTAAAAGAGTATTTTGATGGCTTGTTGACTGATAAAAACTTAAGAAAAAGAAGAATAAAAATAGCTGATAATGACAAATTGAACTTTACATACAAAGATAAAAAACTAATGGTCAAAATACTTTTTTTAGACATGAATGCAGATAAAAACAACACTCTTTTAAACATCAGAGCAAAAGTTCTCTATAAAAGAAAGTGATTGTATAAAAGCGTATAAGTTCAAATAAATACATATATTTGACGATAAATACAAAATACTTTACTTTTATACTCATGCAAAACTTTATATAGATCAAATACTTAATATTTATGACTATGTAAATAAATTATTACATTTTAGGCTTTATAGTGATACCATGTTTATAAGTTTTTTCTCGAGGAGGCAAATCATGAAAAAGCTAAAAACTGTCTTGGTTGCAAGTGCATTACTCGTAAGTTTTGCAAATGCAGGCTGCTGTGTCACAAACTGCTGTAAAGTGACAAAATGTATAAAAACATATACCAAATGCGTGCCTTATCAGTCATGTAAGAAAGTATGCGTCCCAGTGACTGATTCATGTGGTAATGTAACAGGTTACAAACAGGTAAAACAATGCACTACAAAGTATAAAACCGTTGTAGTGAAAAAAGTAGTTTGCTGTTGTAACTAAACTAAAACACTCCTCGACTCTAAGGAGTTGAAGAGTGTTTTATAAACTCTAGTATCCTCTCCTCTAGCCAATACTCAAAACTAAACAAACCTCCACTTACAAACCCTACATGTCCACCATAAGCAGAGAGTTCGAGTTGCACACTACTTGATAGTTCACTATTTTTTGGAATAACTTCTTCATTCATAAAAGGATCATCTTTTGCATGTATGATTAAAGTTTTGGTTTTTATGTCTTTTAGAAACTGTTTTGAGCTTGATCTTTTATAATAATCTTTTGCGTTTTTAAAACCATGTATAGGAGCTGTATAAGCTTCATCAAATTCCCAAAATGTGTTTAGTTTTTTAATATCTTTATATCTTAGATCCAAGAGTGATTCCATATCAAATCTATGATATTTTTCCTCTAGTTGCTTTTTCAAAGAGTACATCAAACGATACTGATATAGTTTTGAAAATCCTTTGTTTATGGCGTTGGCTGATGATTCTAACTGCATGGGTGCTGATACTGCTGTGGCTAAAAACAGAGGTGAATCTTCACCCCACTCCCCTAAGAGTTTTAAAAGCATATTGCCCCCTAGTGAATATCCTACACACATAAGAGGATTTTGGGGATATTTGGTTTTTAGATGTAAAATCCAACTTTTTGCATCTTTTGTGTCACCACTATGATAAGACCTTGGCAATCTATTTGGCAAACTTGAACAGCCTCGAAAGTGCATCAAAACCACACTAAAACCGACACTTCCAAACCTATCCATAGCTCTTTGTATATAAGGGGAGTCTAAAGAACCTGCAAGACCATGAAAGAGTATTATGATAGGTTCTTTACTATTGGTAATTGGCTTATTGTGCCATACACACTCTACAAAATCACCATCATTTAACTCAAATATTTCTCTCTCAAGTTTTAACTTTTTTACACTTTTAAAGAGTGTGGGAAATATAGTTTGCAAATGTCCATTTTTTAAAAAAGGTGCAGGGATAAATCTCATTTAGACTCCATCAACTCCTCTTTTAAGTCATGGAAATTTATCTTCTTAAATGCTTTGGCTTTAACCTCATCGTAGCGTTTCTCATCTAAAGAGAGTTTTTGAAGCTGTTCCTCTTTTGGCAAGTTTTTTAGCGTAAACTTAAGTACTTTAAACTCTTTTTTTGTAAGTCTTTTTTTAAGTATCATTGTGAGTTCATCTTCATTTTTTAGTGGTGAAGTGAGTTTTTTTATATTTGTCTGTAAAAGTGTTGTAAGTGTCATTTTTTAGTTTATCTCCAATTGTTTTGTAAAAGTAAATCCAAATACTCCGCCATTTATCTTTGGTGCTATCAAGTAACCTTTATATTTTGTAGTAAAAAAGTAACTACTCAAAGCTCCTACAACAGCTCCTGCTAAGACATCTATGGTGTAATGGTTATCTGACTCGACTCGACTATATGCTGTAAACGAAGATGCCAAATAAGCAGGCAATGCATAGTTTAAACCATATCTTTTATGAATAAATGTTGAACTAGCAAATGTAACACTTGCATGACCTGACGGAAAAGAGTAGTTATCTCCGTTTGGTCTTTTTTTGTCGGTAGCATATTTTAATGCGTAAGTTAAGGCAAGATTTGTAGCAAAAGATTTATAAAACTGAACTCTCCCCTCTTCATCGTCATAATAATATGTTGCTCCATAAGCGATAGATGGTATCAAGATACGAAGTATATCTCCAGTTGTTTCTATAGCATCGGCATGTAGATTTAATATACTTGCAACACAAAATGGTACTATGAGTTTTTTCAATTTTACCCTCAAATATAGTTATTGTTTCATTATTTATATTGTATCATGTTAATTAAAACAGAAAGGTAAGCTTTGGATAAGAATATAATCAGTTTTGGAAT
Source organism: Lepetodrilus ovalis (assembly GCA_032361185.1). Lineage (NCBI taxonomy): Eukaryota > Metazoa > Mollusca > Gastropoda > Lepetellida > Lepetodrilidae > Lepetodrilus > Lepetodrilus ovalis. Next base: position 7,788 of record JAUTBQ010164733.1, on the reverse strand, counting down.
AGCAGGTAATTTTGCACATCATTTAGAACAAGCAGGTGAAAGTGAAGATTTTGTAGATGTTATAGTTGATGAAGACTATGCACCAAAAGGGATATTTCCTACATATGTGCCAAATCATGAAAATTTTTTAGGTACTTACCCATTTTCAAGTGATAAAATCCAATCTATAAAAGGTAAAAACATCCAAATGGAACCAGAAGTTGGGTTGCTTTGTGAGGTAGAATATGAAGGCGATAAGATATCTCAACTGAAACCAACACACTTTTTGGCATACAATGACTGCTCTATAAGGGTAGAGGGGGCTAAAAAAATCAGCCATAAAAAGAACTGGGGTGCAAACTCAAAAGGCATAAGTGAAAATGCTTTGGAAATGGATCACTTCTCACTAGGAGGAGTCATGGACGACTACTCTTTGACCTCATTTATCAAACGAGATGGTAAAGTTATACAGTATGGCGAAGATAGTGAACTGTTGGGTTATAGCTATTTTTACAGCAAACTAAGCGATTGGATAGCAAATAAACTAAACACTCAACAAGATCATGGACCGCTAGAAGATTTAAACTCATTGATTTTACAAACTCAAAAACCAGAAAAATTGCTCATCTCCATAGGTGCTACACGATATACAGAATTTGGAGAAAAACACTATTTAGAAAAAGGTGACATCATCTATGTCGCAGTTTATAACCATAGACGATATGAGCATCAAAGCGTTAAAGAGATGATAGAAAAAGAAGAGTTTGCTATGTGCCAACTCTCTTTACTAAGACAAGAGGTTATTTAAGCCATAACCTCTTGAGTGCTTTCTTCTTTTTGGATATATTTTTTAAAAATCCCAGCTTTTTTTATAAAGTTTACAAGCTTCGCATCTAACTCACCTTTTTGAACCATAAGATCTAAAATCTCAAAAGTTTCTTCTTCATTTTTTGCTCTTTTATATGGTCTATCTTTTGCAGTTAAAGCTTCTAATATATCTACAATAGCTAACATGCGAGTTTCAAAAGAGATTTCCTCATCTTTTAAGCCTTGTGGATAACCTTTTCCGTTTAACTTTTCATGGTGACCACTTGCGATTTCTGCAACTCTATCGTACTTTGCAGGGAAAGTAATCATGTTTAACATATCTTGCGTAATTTTGGCATGTTCGTTGATCTTTTCTCTCTCTTTATCGGTCAATGTTCCTCTTGTGATAGAGAGATAATCCATCTCTTGGCTTGTCAAAAGGTTGATTTTATTGTCATCGATTTTGAAGCTTTTTTCACCGATGTTTTTAATTCTCATTACATCGTTATCGTCCATGTATTTAAAAGCTTGATTAGCTTGATATACAAACTCAAAATCACTATCTAACTCTTCAATCATCTGTGTGTACTTATGTTCAACTTGATCCATATGTATCTGATATTCGCCATTTAAAAACTTGCATTTTGTATCTAGCATTTCACTTTTTAGGAAGTATTTTACATAGTTAAATCTCATCTTTATAGTGTGAATTTGATCATGTAAGGTCTCTAATCTTGTTGCTTTATCTAAGATATGTTCAGGTGTTGCTATCTTTCCTATATCATGCATCCATGCTGCTAGCTCAAGTTGTTGAAATTGCTCATTTGTATAATTTATATCTTTGTAAATCGTCTCATTTTTATCAACTTCAAGTGCTACATAACCCATCAACTCTTTTACTCTTGATATATGCTCATATCCATAAGGGGATTTGACACTTAGTGCATAAGAGATGCTCTCCAAAAATGAGATAACTAATTTTTCCAAATCTTCAATAAGTTGATTTTTAGCTATCGCACTAGCACAAAGGTTTGCATAAGTTGTAGTTTGTTCGATATCTTTATCAGAAAATTCAACGATTTTATTTGAAGAGTTTTTATTTATAAGCTGCATAACCCCTACGACTTCTTCATCTTGGTTAAGCATAGGAACAACAAGCATAGATACAGAACGGTAATCATTTGCTTTATCAAACTTTTTTGTACCTTCAAAGTTAAATTCACCTATATGATAAAGATAAACATCGGGAATATTGATCGTTTTCTTATTTAAAGCACATACAGCGGAAACATTTTCACTGTTTTCTACTTCATGTGGATACAACTCTATTTTTGGATAATTCACATTGACTTCAGAGATATTTAACAGATTGTTTTTTACTGCTTTAAAGCTAAGTTTATCATCTTCTTTTATATAAATCGTACCACCTTCAGCACCAGTAGTCTGCATGGTCTCTTCTAAAATCAACCCTAAAATCTTATTTAAATCTTTCTCTTTTGAAAGAGCAATCGATATCTCCATCTCTCTTATTTGTCTATCTTTTGAAACTTTACTACTTTTTAGATATTCACCATCTTTGATAACTCTACCATTGTTTTTTAAAACTTTTAATATCTCAAGTTCTCTTTCTACTTCTTTTTGATAGTTAGGTTTCACATGTGTTACATAGATACTAACATCATCTCGTTGTAACTTTTTAAGCTCCTCTTTTAAAAGCATAGGTGTTAAGTGCTTGCTTGTTTTTGCTAGTTCACTCATGTTTGAAGGAAATGAGACATCTATAACGATAGAGTCTATCCATGTGTCATCGTTTGCTTCTTGCCAAAGTTTATCAGTTATGTATGTATCTGTTGCATATATCGTAGAAGATTCCTCTTTTTTGATGATATATCCACAAGTAGGTACTGTATGATTTAGAGCAATTGGCTTTAGTGTTACAGTTTCAAAATGATACTCTTTATTTAGCTCTAACTCTATAAACTCTATAGAACTATCTTTTGACTTTTCTAAAGTTATCTCCCCAAAATCAGGCCAAATACTCCAGTTAAATATGTTTTCACTTAAAGCTTCTAAAGTCTTTTTTAACCCATATATTTTAAGAGGAGTTTCTCTCTCTGCCAAATAAGTATCTATCAAAAACGCTATATCACTGATATGGTCAAGATGGGAGTGCGTTAAAAATATATGTTCTATATATTTTGCTTCATCTTTAAGTCCATAGATAAGGTTTCCAGCATCTATAACAATAGTATCAGAGACTTGCACGCAACTAGAGCCATGTCCCTCTTTTTTGCTTCCACTTGTACCTAAAAATCTTATATCATTTTTTAACATTATCTAATACCTTACTTTTAGTAGTTTCAAATTTTCCATCTAAACTGTTGATTTTGTTGCTTAAAATATTTTTATCTTTAAAGCCAAAACTACCATTTGCATTTTGAAGTTTATCTCCACTAAGAGAGCCTTTTCCACCACCGTTATAGCCATTGTTTGAGTTAAAATCAAATTTTCCATTGCCTTTAATCTTTCCAGCTACATCTATATCGTACTTTTGAACTTTATCTTGAAATTTTATCTTTCCGTCCATCGCACCTGATCCTAAATCAAAACCAAGTTTTACAGAACTTGAATCTTTCTCAATCGCTCCAAAACTAGTACTACCTCCAACTACTTTACCTTCATAAGTAGGCTTTTGTTCCCCTACGATTTTTTGAATATCTTCAAGTGAGTGCGTACCTTTTTCTTCTTCCCATGGTTTAAATTTTTCAGTCTCTTTTTCTTTTGTGGTCTCTTTCTCTTTTGTTACTTCTTTTTCGCTTACTATCTCTTTGTCTTTTATCGGCTCATTTTTTACCTGTGTTGGTTTTGTCTCTTTTTGTTTTATAGTTGGAACACTCTCAACAACAGGCACTTCAACCTTAGTTGGATCACTTTTTTTGTCAAGCTGTTTTAGTAAAACCGTGTTAACTTTTTGTACTTGTCGAGGGGCTTTTGTTCCTTCAACTACAGTTCTTTCTCCTGCATTTACTACCACAGAACCACCAGCTGAACTAACTACTATCTGCCCTTGTGAACAAGCGATAAGATCTCGTTTAGCCGTAACTTCTCCTATGATAGTAGTCCCTCTTACTCCGATAGTTGCATTTGCTGTTCTTATCTTAAACTTTTTTGGAGCAATTTTTCCAATTTTCCCTGTTATAGACTTAAAAAAACCACCACCTACTGTAAACTTTGCCACAGGTTTTTTCTTATCGAACAGATATTCATCGATTTTGAAGTTACTTTTTTGTCCAAGAGAGATAACTGTTTTGTCGTTAAACAAAATCTGAAGCTTACTTTTTGAAGCAGTTTTGATGGTATCGCCCTCTTCTAGTTTCGTACCAACACTTATCTTAACATGCTTAACTCCACGAGTTATATCGGCTTCTCCTCTTAAAGCTGTGATCTCTCCGATGCTTGCATGTAGTGTGCTAAGTGAAAGTAACAATAGTATAAATAACCCTCTCATAGGTATTCCTTTAAAGTTTATATTTAAATTCAAATGTGTAATTGTTTTTATCATAAGAGTAAACATTTACATTTGAATCATTTTTTGTGTGTTGATATTTAAAATTTAATAACGAATCTTTAGTTATGTTTTTACTAGCTAACATTCCATAACGCAAAGTATCATCTTCTCTTTTGTAACCCATAACGCTGTCCAATTGCGTATATTTGTCATTGCTAAAAGATACATTTGCACCCATATAAAAAGTTTTAGATATTTGGTATCTGCTTTGTGCAAAATAACTAACTACATCTTTACTAACATCAAATCGTAAATCTTCTTTTGCCGTTAATTTTTGTATATTTGTCCCAAGTGAGGTATAAAAATCATCTTTTATATATCTTATCCCAACTCCAGCACCAACAGAGCTATAATCTCTATTTTCAGCAAATTTTGTTGTGTTATCTAAAAAAGATGCATGTACAAATGTTTGTAACTTTTTGTTGATAGAGTAGCTAAGAGCAGGTCTTGTATATATGTTGTAACCTATCTCCTCTCCATCAAGATAAGAAGTGTTAAAACCAACTGGTAAGGTAAGTGAAAAATTTTCATATTTTTTTATGATAGAAGTACTTATATCTAAAAAGTTTAAGTTGTTTCCCTCACTTGTGTGAGCAAACTCGTTATAGCTATAAAGTGTAGAGTATAAACTAAATGACTCTCCTAAATATCTATGAGACAATGATAAAGAAGCTAAACCATAAGTAGAGTCGGTTTTGTTTGTGTCGTTTAAAAGTGTATATTGCCCATACTGTGTTGTTTTTGCATCGGTTGTTAGGTTTATATTGTCATCATGCCCTACTCCAACACCAATGATAGCGTTAAAAAAGTGTCTTTTATGTTTTTTTTCTATGGCTGTTAAATAATTTTGAATCTCTTTTTTGGTTTGACCATCTACTAGTACTTGAGAAAGTGATTTGAACTCCTTTTTAGCCTCTTTAAAAAGTTCTAACGCATATAGTGTCTTAGCATAGTAAAGTTTAGAATTTATATCGTTTGGAGCATCAATCAAAATCATATCAAACGCCATGAGTGCTTCTTCGTATCTTTTGGCATCGTAAAGCGTTATCGCATTTTGTTGTTTAGTTGGTTTTTGTACAGTTTTGATAGCTACTGGCTTTTTTATGATCTGTTTTTTATAAAGTTTTATGAGGTAAGCATCTTTAAACTTTTTTCTCAATTTTTTTAATTGACTTTTTGCCCTCTTTGGGTTTTGAAACTCTTTACTTATGAGACTGTAATATTTTTCCATATAAACTATAGTTGTTGGAAAGCTAATCGTTGATTGGAGTTTTTTAGCAATTTTCATATTTTTACAAGCAGCAATTTTTATAAAGTACTTTTTCTGTGTATATTCTTTTTTTTCTAAAGTATAGTCATTCATATCGACATCTGCTTGTAGTGCTACCAACAACCCAAACAGCACAAAAGTTCGCTTCATTTATATTTCCTATACATAATATATCTGTTATATCGACATGTGCAAATAATCATTTAGTTGTGTACCTATGTACATCACTTACATCTTTTGCATCTTTATTTTGATTTTGTGCAGACCTATCCATGTAAAGTGCAAAAAGCTTATGGTTTTGAAGCTCATAAGCATTAAAAAACTCTGCATATGCCTCTTTGAACTTTGCCTCTTTATAGAGTTGTTTCGCTTTTAGATAGTGTTGATTTATCAGTAGTTCTTTACCCTCAAACTCTCCAAATCCTAACACTTCATAAATCTTAACAGCTTCATCTTTTCCTTTGACTTGCACTTTGTCAACTTCACGAATTTTATAAGTTTTGGTTAACTGTTTTTTTGTTGCTTGTGATATAAGTATCTTTGCTCCATAAGGTTTACAAAGTCCCTCTATCCTTGAACCTAGATTTATACTATCTCCAATAACCGTATAATCACTTCTACCCTCACTACCCATCTCTCCTACTATCGCATTTCCTGTGTGTAGTCCTATACCTATATCTATAGGTGGATATGATTTTTCTTTTATTTGTTCATTTAGTATTTTTAAAGCTTCTATCTGTTTTATAGCAGCGCTTACAGCTTTGTCTGCATGATTTTTTACACTAACTGGAGCATTCCAATACGCCATGATAGCATCTCCGATATACTTGTCTATCGTTCCTTCGTAGTCTATGATAATTTGGCTCATAGGAGACATATAAGTGTTAAGATAATCAATCAAAATCTTTGGATCGTTAAAACCTTCTGATATACTCGTAAAATCTCGAATGTCTGAGAAAAATATTGTAACTTCCACCTCAGCAACTGAAAAAGCATCTTTTGAGTTTTTGAGAAGTTTTGCTGCAACTTGTGGAGAAACTTTTTTTGAAAACTTAGCAGAAATCATCATCTTTTGCTTATTTTCAAAATAGACTTTCATAAATGTTAATATAAATGTGGTAGAGAGAGTACTTAAAAGTGGATACGCAAAGTTTGGTAATAGATGCTCTGTAAACATCATGTTATAAAAATAACCCATCTCTAGTGCTAAAAATCCAACAATCAACCCAAATGAAAAAAGTGGAGTTGCAAAAGAGATGATAAGTGCAGAAACTAAAACACTAACGGCTATAGCTATATAAGTTATACCTTTCATGTCTGAAAGAGATGCTATGATGTCGCTGTTTATCATGTTGTCTATAGCGTTTGCATGTACTTCAACTCCTGGATAAATATTATCAAATGGAGTTGCTCTAAGATCTAACAAACCTTGTGCAGAAGTTCCTAAAAGGATGATATTTCCTTCTAACTCTTTTTTGTCAAAGTTATTGTTATATATATCAACGGCGGAGATATATTTGTAACTTTTAGATTTTCCTCTATAGTTTATGAAAAGTTTTCCCTCTTCATCTGTAGGAATCTCTAAATCTCCCATCTTTATACCACTTACACCAATCTCATCATAAAATATATCTACCCTGTTTTCTCCTAAAAGTATACGAACCATCTCAAAAGATAAAGATGGATAGATGCCATAATCATAAGAAAACAAAAGTGGAACATAACGAACTATGCCATCATCATCAGGAATAGTATTGAAACTCCCACTAGAATATGCAGCTTGTTGGAGTAAAGGTATATTTGTAATAACACCTTGGGCTTCAAACAGTTGCTCATCATCTCCTTTACCATGTTGTATAAACATTGCATTACTAGTAGGTGCTTCATTTTTTATGTTTGTTTCAAAGTTAAATATAAAACCAGCAATAGTTGGTGTTTGAGAAAATGTGTCTGCCAAAATCTTATCATAATCAGCCAACTTATCAACGCTGATGTTTGCCTCTTTTGCTATGTTTATAGGCGAACTACTATCTTTTTCAGCAAAAACCATATCAAGACCTATGATAGCAATCTCTGAATCTCTTAGGTTCTCTAATATCTTTGCTATTTTATGTCTACTCCATGGCCATTGACCTAAAGATTTTAAAGACTTTTCATCCACATC
>JAUTBQ010164722.1:0-12315 GCA_032361185.1 Lepetodrilus ovalis | reverse complement strand
AAAAATGATTATAAAATATGAAATTTATTATAAATATCAAGTGTTGGGGACTTAGTATACCAGGAAATAACTACTTTGGGGTGTACAAATCAAACGTAAATAGTCTCAAACTGAAATTCGTTTGGTCATTATCTAGGTCAATAAACCGTGATTGTATGCCTTTAAAGCATATTAAGATTTTCTCTCAATTCAATCAATCTCGTGTTTGGTTATCGATGGAACTCTGGGAATTTCTAGAAATAGATCTGATCTACTTAGGCACATTATTTAGACCATGTGAAATTTGATTTTCTTTAACAGACAAGTATAGTTTGGGCGTATGATTGGTTGCATTTTTTTCTCTGTACTTTTTTCCCCAGTTCCTCATGACATCCCCAGTGTTATTAGATCATCAGCCAGTACTATTAAACAATGACAATATACATGATTAATTATCATGAATTTAACTTGTACTTCATTTAAACAAATCTTACTTTTGTTTGTTTCCAGTGGGTAAATGGACAACCAAGCCCAAGCCATGGAAGGAGGAGCAAGTGCAGGCGGCTATGGAGACGGAGCCCAGCTAATGGATGCCGTAGTCCTACAGACCTCAGAGATGCCCAAGACCCTGATGCAGGGAGACACTGGTACAGACACACAGTACGTGATCGTGGACCAGAATGGTACTGGATCTGAAGCCAGACAGATCATCATTGAAACCAGCCAGGCAGGAATCACTGGGCTGGGAGGACAGGCCTCCTTCGTGTCCTCTGGTGGAATATCGCTGACCGGGGAAGATGGGATGAACATCCTCCAGGGAGCTCAGCTTCAGACCATCACCCAGGATGGCGAGGTGATCCAGATGGTTATACCAGAGGGAGCTCAGATTGTAGAGAAGGACGGCCAGGTCCACATCGTCACCACTGAGGCCGACACTGGGAGACAGTACATTCATGATCCCCAGTCAGACACTGTTACTATCATCCAGAATTCTGGTCAGCAAAACATATTCCATGGTTCTCAGATTGTAGCAGAGCAAACCGGTGCTACTAGTCAGGAGGAAGTTGCAGAGGAAGATGGCACCATTATCAGTTTAGAGGAAGAGGAGGCGGATGAAATGGAAGCAGTGCAAGCTAGTCAGACGGAAAAGCCTGCGGAACAAGTCCCTGTCCAGGAGGAGATGATCGTGAAGGAGACTTACACCCCACTCCAAGATGATGTCGAGGAAGCTGTCGGTGTACAAGGAGGAACCGACAATTCTGCTCAAAAGGAAGTAATTCCCAGCGTGCTTTCAGTGGCTACTGGAACTGAATCTGTTGCTCAGATGACTATGACAGTTGACAAAGATGCAGAAACTCAGAATGCCGATGCAGTGAAAACAGCATTGAAAGCTGCTGATGTTGTTGAGGAAGTGTCGGTTAGGAGGCGAGGTCGACCACCAAAGAAGGCAGAGGAAGTTGTCGTTCCAGAGGTGGTTGAGGAGGTACCAAGTCCGGAGAAAAAGCGTGGTAGGGGAAGACCAAAGTTGGAAGATACTCCTGTTGAACCAGAACCAGAGAAGAAGGGCAGAGGAAGGCCAAAGAAAGATGCTGGTAAGGAAAAGGAAGCAGAACCTGAACAACCTGCATCTGAGGAAGTGTCCACCCCGAAGAGAAGAGGAAGACCAAGGAAAGATACAATTGAAGCACAAGAAGAAGAAGAACAGGTAGAAGTCCCTCCAGCTGCAGAAGTGTCGGTGACTATTCCAAGGAAGAGAGGAAAGCCAAAGCTCCTTGAAGATTTTGAAACTGACATAAAATCCCCTACTACTGACGAGCCAACTACACCAAAGAGGAGAGGCAGGCCAAGGAAGGACACCAGTGAAGTTCAAGAAGAGGATCCAGAAAAAGAACCTGAACCAGTGGAGGAGGTTGCGACGCCAAAACGAGGGAGAGGGAGACCACGTAGGGATACAAAAGAGTCGCCAGCAGTAGAAACACCTACTAATGACACCCCAGCAGAGACCAAGGCTAGATCAAGAGGAAGGCCAAGGAGAGAGTCGGCTCCGGATCCAGAAGAAGAAGAAGAAGCAACACCAGCACTAAAGAGAGGCAGAAAGAAATCTGAAGAGACTCCGATGACCAAGGTCATTCTAGCTGAGCCTACCGAAGACACACCTGCCAAGAGAAGACGAGGTAGACCACGAAGAGAGGACATGATTCAAGTCCCAATCTCGGAGACTGGCACTGAAATTACAGAAACACAACCGAAAGAATCGGCTGATGAATCTCCCAGTGTAGCGCAGACAGGCCTACAGGAGGAGACTGAGGAGGCATCTGTTAAGCAGAGAGGACAACCTCCAAAACAACCTGAAACAACACCACTGAGCACTCCCAAAAAGTCGGCATCTCCTGCAGCTGCTACTGAGCCTGTTGAAGAGACAGAAGACAGTCCCAGGAAAAGCGGTAGGAAGAGGTCACGGGATGCTGAGGAACCCGAACCTACTGAAGTCGCAACCCCGACTCCACCATCTCCTGTGAAAAAGAAAATAAGGTGTCAGGAAATTGTCAAGCAAGAACCTATGGAGATCGAGGTGGATCAGAAACTTGGAATTATCCAGGAAATAGTCGAGGAGTCTGTTGCTGGTACAAGTCAATCTGTTGGGACAGAAATGCTTGAAATAGAGTATGTTGCAGTTCAGACTTCAACCAATCAGCATTCTGTAGAAACTGGAACTACACCGATTACCCCTGAGAGAGGAATAAGAGATTTTGAAGATATGCCTGGAACATCCAGTGACATTTATGACATTGACCAGATTGATGAGGATGAGTACGACGACAATATGAAATCGTCAACTCAGGGAACCCAGACTCCAGTGACTGCACACTTTGTGGAAGTTGAAACTATATATGAATCTCCTGGAAGGAGGTCCGTTCAAACTCAGACTGATCCACGTCTGAAGAAAAAGAAGTTTGGCCCTCTGAATGTAGACGCCGAAGCAGATCCTTTGATGGATGATGACGAGGACGACACTGCCTACAGAAGGAGGCGGCGAAGGGAAGACGATATAAGCCTGTTTGAAGACACCGAACCCAGGAGGAAGTCCATCAAGAGGAACATGGAGGAAGCACTGAAGTGTCCTTTCTGCGAACGAGCATTCATCGGCCTGGTGAAGCACATCAAGAGCAAGCACAAAGACGAACCAGATTTTGACGAAGAGATGAGGAACGCGAAATGGCGAGAGAGGATCATGAAGGTGTCGACACAGGGTGTTGAGGAATCAGGTGAAACCTGCGAGGAATGTGGAAAGGTCACAAAGAACATGAAACGTCATATGGAGCTGCACCAGCAGAACAGGATGCAGATCCCGTGTCCCATTTGCGGGAAGGTCGTCCTCAAGACTGGAATGAGCTCCCACATGAGAACGGTGCACTCCGGCAGGAAGCCCTACAAGTGCCCTCACTGTGATTACACGTCTGCATTCCGTGGCAATCTCAACACCCACATCAAGGGCATGCACCTCCACACCAGGCAGTACCTCTGCAACACGTGCAAGGCCGCGTTCAAAACTCTGGGAGCGCTGATCGGACACACCAAGCGCGTGCACGAGGGATGGAAATCGCCCAATCAGAAGATCTTCATCTGCTCGGTGTGCGAGAAGCGTTTCACAAAGAAGTACCACGTGGACCGTCACATGCTGATCCACACCGGCGAGAAGCCTCACAAGTGCAACGACTGTGGCCGATGCTTCAACAACAAGTCGAACCTCATGTCTCACATCCAGCTGGTCCACAAGAAGCTCTCCCCGTACATGTGCGACATGTGCCACGAGACGTTCAAGCGGAAGAAGCTGCTGCTGGAGCACATCGGCAAGGTGCACGTGGCCCACGGAGAGGCAGCCAAGGCCATGCAGGCGTACATCAAGAGGATCGAGGAGGAGGTTCCCGACGACAATGAGGACAACACCGCAGGCATGGATCACACCATCACGCTGACCGAGGAGACCGGAGAGGAGGGAGAGGAAGGCAGCACCACAGTGTACGCAGCCGTGGGCGACGGAACCTATGCCACCGTGGTGGGCGACGCGGCCCACATGCTACAGGGTCAGGCGTTCACCACACTGCAGACCGAGAGCGGGCAGGAGACCATCATCATCGTGCAGGCCGCCGACCCCAACGAGGTCACCCACGCCATCGTGGAGCAGGACGGGCCCGTGCAGTTTGCCATGCAGCCCACGGCAGAGGACATCAATGCAGCTGGGACCACTATATACACCACCCTGCAGAGCTAGGTGAGTGGCAAGGGGATCGATCTGCGTGTTATTTGCTTAAACATTAAATACATATTTTTCATGTGCATTTTAACATATATTTTCCATGGATTCATGTTTCAAATTGAATGGAACTTATGAAGATATGTAGCGCTTAGAGCATGCCTTATAGGGTGGATTTAGTGCATTATAAGTAGCATTGTTATTGTTTTATTATTATTATTTAATATTATAATTATTATTATTGATACTTTGTCCAATTAAGGTTATCCACTTTCCCATGTCCTAATTTGGTAAAATAGCAAGAATGCGAGTTTTGAACAGAATTATTAATAATAATTAAATGAGTTGCTTTTCTCTCTTCAGGTGGATGTAAATGAAGTATACTCTCCATCCAGATGAAATGTGTGTTGTATCCACAAGACTGAACACAGGAGACTATGTGGAGAACACAAGAAGGAATATTATTCCATGATGGCGACCATGAAACTATCCATCACAGATCATAGTACTCAACTGATGAAACGAATGTGACCGAAATATAGATACCATGCCAACATACAAGACGAATATCTGATTGCTGCATTGTTGTTGATAACTATTTGTCATAAAATAATTAATTTGATGATGTGTGCTTTCCTGCTATTGTATTTCTTCATGCCCGTCATTAATACTTTTTGTAATTGTGTGTCAACTTTCAACTACTAGAAATAACTTGTTGCTGTTAAAACTTGTAAGAGTGTGTATACCGTAACTTATATATTTAACTGAACCTATGTGAGAAATTTAATTATATTGGAATCAAGTTTTATTTCATTTAAAAATTGGTGCCTCCTTTTTTTATATTTATTTCCAAATGCACATATTTTCTTCCTCATAGTTTTTGTTGTTGCCAATATTCTGCATTTGCATCTGATAATAGTAAATGTAGAAATCTGATTTCATAATGTTAAAATATTAAGATATCTATACATTTAATGCTCTGCTATTTGTACATATTCTGTTATAGGTAGACAATATCATATTTGCATTTCCAAATGGACTTTGTATAAACCTGCGCACCAAATATTATGCCGTATTTACCCACTGAAATACATAACATATTCCATGTGTGACTGTACCTGATTGCACACATTTAAAAATGCTCCCTCTGAATGTTTTTTTTTTTTTTTAGATCAACAGAAATAATTACTCTATTTGTCTGTTGATGTATGACTGTTAAGAAATGTTTCCTTAAAATACACTGTACATAAAATATTTTGACGTACCGGACTACAAGTAATGAAAACAGTATTTAATATGATATTTATGTTTAGCATAACACCGGCTACCATAAATTAGTTCCAGTATTATGTCAGCTTATAAGAATTGAAGCTTTATATGTTTTTGTATTTGTTTCCCGTATGGTAGTTTGAATAGGACGAACTTGACAGAAAAGATATATACACCAAAGCAGCTCAGCAGATTACTTGTGTAGATCAGTATAAGCAACAAAATAATAGCTTGAATGCTATTCAACTGGATAGAAGGTTTATACAAATAAGTAATCAAATTGATCAGATTACAAAAGAGTTAGAAAGTTTTAAAAAAGCACTTTTTGATATATCAGAATGTGGTCTCAGTATAAAAGAACTGTATTTGCGTACGGATTCTGCAAGCCCTATAGTTGATTTATGTGCAGAGTATAGAGATTTCCCTATTCAATCACTTGATAGGTTTATATCAAAATTAAAGTCTTATTCTTACTATGCTCAGCAATTTAAAATAGAACATTACCCATGGAGAGAACGAGTTTCATTTTCCTCGTTAAATATAGAAGATGCTAATAAAATAAAAAAATTGGCCATAGAAACTCCTGTTGTTATTCAAGATATGTTTCATCAATTACATCATGAAATAGGATATGATGTTTCTTGGAAACAACTTAATTTTTTACGTGAAAAAAAGAAAGATTTTGAAAAAATAATAGATTTATTAAACAATGAAACTGTTTACCATTATTTTCAATTTATTCTAAAAACAAAAAATCAGAAAATTGATTTACTCCAGTTTGTTCATATTGAACATGATATTTCTACTTGCTTTGAACAAGGAGGACCTGAAACTTCTCTTCCTGTTCACCGCATAGATATGGTTACTCAAGCATTACGTAGAAGAAAAAAATATAAACAGAGATTGATGAGTTCTTGGTGGTGGTATTTTTTTTCACATGATAGATCTGTGTTGAACAAAATCATTTCTGATAATGATTTGAATAAAGATAATGTAGGGTTTAATACATTAGAAAAAAAATTGCTACAACGTCTTACATTGGAATGTAAATTATCGGAATTAAGAAAAACTTCTCAATTAGCTTCTATTCCTACAACATGTAATAAAACAGTGATAACACAATGGGTTTCCGACCAGAAGCAGGCGATTCAAGCAACACATATATTTTATTCTATAGATTCTATTATAGCATTTATTATCTCACCGCAAATGAGTTATGATAGTTTGACAAAAAAAATAAAAAAAATATTTGAAATTATTTCTTCTATTTCTTCTTTGGAAAAAAAATGGAGACCCTATTTATCTAAATCTCATATTGATACAGTGATAAAAAACAATAAAGAATGCGAAAAATCTTATACTACAATTTGTAAAGATTTTGATGCTCTTTGTGAGTTTGACTTACTTGTAGATACTTTTTCTGTTAATGAAAGATCTGTTGTAGACAAGATTTGTATAAACAATACAACAGGTAAAAATATTCATACTATTTTCATAAATAGCTTATATCATGCATGGATAAATCATATTGAAACAAAATTTCCAATCCTCAGGATAGTATCTTCTGGAAAGATTCAACTCTTAGAGTCTGAGTTGAGTAAATTAATTATAGAAAAACAAAAAATTAGCAATGAAATACTACTTATACATGTACGTGATGACCTCATAAATAACTTAAAATTTAATAAAGGGCATAATCAGATAACGTATCGTGATTTACTTTATCAACTTACAAAAAAAAGAAAAATATGGCCTATTCGTAAATTACTTTCTTCCTTTGAAAAAGAAATATTTAAACTTTTACCATGTTGGATGGCTTCTCCTGAATCTGTCTCTGCTATATTTCCTTTAAAAAAAACATTTGATATTGTTATATTTGATGAGGCTTCCCAATGTTTCCCCGAACGAGGTATACCAGCCATGTACCGAGGCTCTCAAATATTAATTTCGGGAGATGATAAGCAACTTAGACCAAATGATTTGTATCATATTCAATGGCAAAATGAAGATGATATCCCAGATAATGAAGTAGATTCACTATTAGATTTGGCAGAAAGATACCTAAAACAATTACCTCTGAGAGGACATTATCGCAGCCAATCCATAGCTCTTATTGATTTTTCTAATCGCTATTTTTATGATGGTAAATTAATTTTTACACCTCATTTTGATTATTACATAAATTCACCTCCTCCTATAACATACCATAAAATAGACGGACAATGGGAGAATAATACCAACGCCATCGAAGCAGAATATGTTGTACAACTTACTATTGACCTTATTAATCAAACTCCTCAAAAAACTATTGGAATAGTTACATTCAATTTACCTCAACAAATGCTAATTATGGATTTGTTAGAGAATGAATGTTCTAAAAAAAATGTTTCTATTCCGTCTTCTTTAATTATAAAAAATATTGAAAATATACAAGGAGATGAAAAAGACATTATCATTTTTTCTATAGGATATGCTCCTGGAAAAACAGGAAAATTGAATATGCATTTTGGAAGTCTTAATATAGCAGGGGGAGAAAACAGACTTAATGTAGCTATTACAAGAGCTAAAGAAAAAATTATTATAGTGACAAGTATTTACTCTCATCAATTACATATAAATGATATACGGAATGCAGGGCCTAAACTATTAAAACAATACCTCTATTATGCTAAAAACGTATCGGAAGGAAAATTCTCGCCCTTTATGCAGACAATAAACAAACCATCATCTATCCACTCCCTTAAAAATAGTATTCTGGGGTGGAGTGCACAACAAAATATAGATTGGGAATTTAAAGATGATAAATTACCTTTTACTGATGTTTCAATGCATTTGGATAATAAAGATATTCGTCTTATTCGTACAGATGATGATTTGTATTACCAAAGTCCTTCCGTAAAACATTTTCATTTTTCTATACCTCAAATATTGGAGGAAAAAAAATGGGTTCACTCTTGCTTATATAGTCGCAATTATTGGAAATCTAGAGATAATTTTTTTGATGATATATACACACTTTTAAAAAAAAATAATACTATTGTTCAATAGATTATATGTCATTTCTATAAATTTATATAGTGCTTTATTATTTTAAATTTTTTCATTGATTATTAAAGGTTTTTTTGATAATATCATATATATTATGTGATTTAATAATTTATAGAACTCTGATATAAGACACTTAAAGTCATATAAATCTTTTGTTTTTAGCATATTTTCACTAACCTATGTCATCTATATTATTATTTTTTCATGCGGCACTTATTTGCAATCTCCCTTATTTATTTTCACTTTTGCCTCCTTTGTATTTTATATGTCAATGAAAAACATATCAGAATTTAGATTATTGTTGGAAAGAACCAATAAGAGTGTTATTATCACTCATTTTAGACCTGATGCAGATGCCCTAGGATCCTCATTGGGTATGGCTATCTATCTCAAAAAAAAAGGACACACGGTTAGTGTAGTAACACCTAGTAAATATCCTGATTTTTTGAGTTGGATGCCAGGACACAGTGCAGTGATTAAACTTTCTAATGGGAACCATGAACAGGAACATAATGCTGAAAAATTACTTGTTGATGCTGATATTATATTTTGTCTTGATTTTTCTAATTTAGATAGAATCCATGGATTGGGTGATATTGTAAAAAAATCTACTGCTAAAAAGATATTGATAGATCACCATCTTGAACCAGATCAATTTGCTGACTTTGAATATTGGGATCCTAAAGCAGCATCTACGGCAGGACTTGTCTTTGATTTTATTCAAAATATGGGTGATGAGGCAACTATCAATTCAGATATGGCTAATTGTTTATACGCAGGTTTGATGACAGACACAGGAGGATTTAGACATTCTAATACAACACAGAAAGAATTTTTAACTGCATCAAAATTGGTAGGAGCAGGAGCTGTACCTTCATATGTATCTAAAATGATATATGATATGAATACACTGAGTAAGATACGGTTAATGGGTTTTATTCTCTATAAAAAATTAAATGTTGTCCCTGAATATAATATGGCTTACATTATGATTCATACGGATGATATAAAACGTTTTAATGTTAAAACTGGGGATACAGAGGGATTGGTAAACTATGGACTCTCTATTGCTAAAGTTCAATTTGCTGTACTTATGTATGATCGGACAACAGAGATAAAACTATCATTTCGGTCAATAGCAGATTTTCCAGCTAATGAAATTGCAAAAAAATATTTTAATGGAGGAGGGCATAAAAATGCTGCGGGAGGTTCATCAAAAACAACACTAGAAGAAACATTAAAAAAACTACTCTCTATTTTACCCGAATACAAAAAACAATTAAATGAAATACCATGAATTTTATATATATAAATATTTCTATGACAAGATTAAAAAAATGGATTTTTAAAAATAGTATATCAATCAGTATATTAGTATTGTTTCTATACCCATTTTTATCGTGTACTCAAAATGTAAAAAAAACTTCCAAAGGATATACATTTACTATGATAAAAGAAGGAGGAAACATCTCAGTAAAAGCTGGACAATTCTTGGTAATAAACATGATTATTCGTGATCATACTGATTCTGTTTGGTATGATACAAGAGAGCAAAACATGCCTATGATATTTTTTGTTAGTAAAGACTCACTACAGGAAAAAGAAGGAAAAATAGAGAATATATTACGTACACTATCCAAAGGTGATAGTATATTTTTTGATTTCTCTGCTCAAGAACTGTTTGAAAAAATGTGGAGACAGCCTATGCCCCATCATATGGATTCTACTACCAAGTTTAACTTTTACATAGGAGTGAAAGATGTTATGGATAGTATTCAGATGGCAACTTTTCGGGAAAAAATGATAAACCAACAAAATAAAATAGCAGAAAAAAATAAACAAGAACAGGTAACTGAAGATATGGCTATTATTGATGCTTATCTTGATGAAAATAATATAAAAACAGAAACAACACAATCTGGTTTACGTTATCAGATTTTAAAAGAAGGGCAAGGAGAGTACATTAGGCCAAACCAAAAAATTAGTGTCCATTATGCGGGATATATGATGAGTGGTATTTTGTTTGATACAAGTATTGAAACTGTAGCACGAAATAATGATACATATAAAGAAGGAAGACCATACCATCCATTTACTTTTACTGTCGGACAAAGACAGGTGATTCAAGGATGGGAAGAAGCTGTTTTGTTGATGAAAAAAGGATCAAAAATTAAAGTATGGATACCTTCTACACTAGCTTATGGGGCACAAAAAAGAAGCAAAATAATTGTAGAAAATTCTATCCTTGTATTTGATATGGAAGTACTAGAGGTAAATTAAATTTCTTACTATTACAAGATATTTTGTGAATCACAAAAAGAGTTTTATTTATTCTGGTTGTTTTATACAACACATACTGTTGTTTTTTGCTTTTTTAAAACACTCTTTTCCTTCACGAAGGGAGAACCACGCTAAAAAGAGTGCACCTATAGAATCAACATAAACAAATCTTGTTAATTCATATAAACCACTAGATAATAGAAGAATAAAGGACATGTAAATACATACCTTGGTACAGTTAGCATCGGCTATTATAGCAGATGAGCCTAGCTGTTTTCCGACATTTATTTTTCCATAAATCAATCCTAACATCATCAAAATAGAAACTAATGAAATAATAATACCCCACATTGTAGTTTCAGATTTATGGTCTGTAATAATGTTGATTATACTCCCTATAACTAAAGTTACTACTAATGCATAAAAAGAATATCCAGTTATTTTCAGTGCTGTAACCTCAAAGATTTCAAAATTTATATCATCTTTATCTTTGTTATTTTTAATACGAATGATCATATGTAAAATCCCTATTCCTGATATCATCTCAATGAAACTATCTACTCCAAATCCAAATAATACAAGAGCTTCATCTTCAAGCCCTAGTGTGGTGGCCCATATCCCCTCAACCAAATTATAAATAATAGTAATCCATCCAAGCCAAAAAGCAATGGTATATAATTTGTCTTTAGGATATTTAGAAAGAAGTTGCCATTTCATGAATTACGCAATATCATTGGTATATTACTTCTATATTTGTGTTGAGTGCATTCTTATTTTTTTTCTGCTGTGGAGTAGGATTCACTACTTTGGTAGATAAAAAATTCTGTTTTATAACCGATAAATTTGAAAATAAAAATTGAGGTTCACAATCTGTAGATTTGAATTGAGTTTTTACATCATAACTGATTTCAATCATCCGATAAACAGATTGTGAGGATTTTGATAGGGTAAATTCTATTTTTTGTGTATTCTTAGAAGGATTTAAGGGAAGAGTAATTTTATTAATAGAACTTTGTTGTGGGGTAAAAACATATTTTGAATTAGGTATCATAATATTTGTTATGGTTAACGCATCAGTTGTTTCACTTTTTTTTTTAAAGGAAATTCCTATCTCATTGTTTCGGAGATTGAGACATTCAGAATCTTCAAAACAGGATCCTAATGAGCTCAAAATCAACACATATGCAATTGTATAGATACTAATTTTCATTTACTAGACAATAAATCTATTAATCTATTTAAAGCCAAAAATATAAAAAAAAGATATAAAATAACTATTTATCCCCCCCCCCCTCATTTGATATTAATAATATCTTCAGCGTTCAGCATCAAACAATGTTAAGTGGCTTTATCATTCATGTTTTAATTTAACTATCACAGGAAGGCAAACTCAGCGTAAGAAGTATTTATTCTTTCCAAGAAGAATTTAGTTTATGTATGATTGTCTGTTTCTTCTGTCAGTTTCAACTTTTCATATCTTCTAC
>JAUTBQ010164711.1:0-12315 GCA_032361185.1 Lepetodrilus ovalis | reverse complement strand
AAAGACCTCACATAAATTGATGGTTTAAAATAGTTTGATAATAAATCTTTTTTTTGGTTCTTCATTATAAGTAATTAAAATAATAACTTTAGTCCAAATACTCCAAAAAAATCTTATTAAATTGTAAATTTTTTTATAGAACTTAAATAAATATTTAATAAATTCATAAAGATAAATTAGTATTTTATATAAATGTTTAAAGTTAATAAAATAATATTATTCAATGCTCAATTAATCCGAACTTATGAAACATCAAAAAATTATGTTGATATATTCTATTCCTTAAAATAGTTATTTTTAATAAGCATTTATTTATTATTAAAATTATATAAAATTTAAAACTTTTTTTCTGATTAATTATTACTAATTTTTCTCAATTCTGAAATTTATTTCCTAAATAATAATGTGGTCACATAATTTATGTTGTAAATTTTATTTGGTATACATTTTATTTAAACATCTATTATTTGATTTATTGAACATGCATTATTTTTCTTAAAATTATAAGTTTTGTAACTTTAATTACATATTATTTTATTTATGATTACTTCATTATATATACTAAGCAAAACCATAGTTATTGTCGTTATTTTAGTAAAAAGAAATATATTTTGCTGTTTTATAATTTAATTTAAAACACTCTATTTAAATAGTTATAATCGTGTTAGTTTAAAGATACATGTTATACTAATTTTATACATGGAATATAAAGTATTAAGTTTATTTGCAAATGTTGGAATAGCCGAAACTTTTCTTAGTCATGCGGGTTTTAAAACGGTCGTATATAATGAGTTAGTCTTTCAAAGAGCTAAATTTTATAAACATTTTTACCCGGATGTAACTCAAATAATTGGGGATATTACAAATAACGAAATAAAGAAAAAGATAATTTTCGAATCGAAAAGTAAAAAAGTTGATGTAATTATCGTAACCCCTCCTTGCCAAGGTTTTTCTGTTGCAGGTAAAAGAAAAACAGATGATCCAAGAAATAGATTAATTTTTGAAACAATTAAAATAATTAAAAAAATTAATCCAAAATATGTTTTTATAGAAAATGTCCCTCAATATTTTACTGACGAAGTTACATACAAAGGATCTTTAGTAAAAATTCCTCAAGTAATTAAAAACGAATTTAAAAAGAAATATGTTTTTAAGCAAAAAATATTAAATGCTAAAAACTTTAGTGTACCTCAGTCAAGAAAAAGAGGTTTTATATTATTATCAAGAAATGATCAAAAAATATGGGAATTCCCAAAAAAACATAATACAATTATCACTGTAAGGGATGCAATAGGACACCTTCCAAGTTTAGAACCGATAGAAAAAAATGAAAAAGACAGAAAAAGAGAAACAAATTTAAAATATCATTCAATACCTATCCACAATAAAAGACATATACTAGCGATGAGTCATACTCCCACATGTAAATCAGCACATTATAACCCTATATTTTTTCCAAAAACAATTAAAGGTAAAAAAGTTAGAGGTTTTTCTACAACATATAAAAGAATTTGCTGAGATAAACCAGCACCTACAATAACCACAATGAACGGATCAATTTCTTCACAAAATAATGTACATCCAGGCAGAAAATTAAAAAATGGATTTTTTTCTGATCCTAGAGTTTTAACTTTACGTGAAATTTTTATTTTATCATCATTGCCTACTGAATGGAATTATCCAAAGTGGGCAAGTGAAAATTTTGTTAGACATGTAATCGGAGAAGGGATACCACCCAAATTAATTTTAGAAATATTTAAAATGATACAATTAACTCATGATTAAAATTAATAAAAAATCTTACGATAAATGAATAATTTCAAAAAACAATTGAAATTGAAAAAGAAGTATTTCATATGTTGATTTTGTAATTTCATGATTTAAAAAAAATAATGAATGACCTACAACAAAAAACTATATAAATAATATTGTAGATTTCTTAGTAAATGATTTAATGAATAATAAATATAAATTAACTGATAAAAGACATCAGTTATATGTCCCGCTATTTTTTGGTTTTTTAAAATTAAAAGAATATAAAAATAAAATTATTGTACTTCCAACCAAATTAGGTGCTGCAGCATCTTTAGATTACAATGGATTAGATAAATTAGATATTATGTTTTTAATTGCAATAAATAATATCTCGCTTGGGAATGGTTCTCAAGGAAATAAAAAATATGAAAAAATAAATCCGGCAAAGGAATTAATAAATAACTTAATTAAAAAAGGTGAAATATCATTCCATGAATTAAATAGTAAATTTAATTATGATACTCCCGGAACAAATATCGACTTTATAAATGAAAATGACACCTCTAAGGATCCATCTTGAAATTATTTACTAAAATTTTTGGAAGAAGCAAAATTAATTTCAACCGATACTTCTTTTGTCTGTGTATCTAAAAAAATGCCTCAAAATACAATTCATTTGGAAAAATTTTACCTACAGATTTACTAGAATACAATTTAAAAAACAAGGATTTAATAATGAAAAATATAGAAAAAAAATTAAAAATTAATAATGAAAATGCAAACACAAAAAATTTAGTAAATGGAATATCAAGTGAAAATATGAATACCAGGATTCAAAATTATGAACAAAAATCAAATGCTCTTTACAATTTTTTAAAGGCTGTTAATTCACTTTACAAAGATTCTAAAATAATAACAAAAGAAATTTTTAGAAGCTCTTATGCTGGTTCTAAATTAATGAATGATGTTGAATATTTATTTAAAAATAAAAAAGAAACTAACATAGAATTTAAAAATAGCAGAAGTGAGAGATACACTATGAATTCTAAAAAAATTTTAGCACTCTCTGATAAAAGTGTGACTAAGTATAAAGATTATGGTGAGTATGTTAATGATAATTACGAAAAAATACTAAATAATTTTAGAGAAATATTAATTGATCCCAATGATAGAAACAAGAAACTAATTATGACATCTTTACTTTATTGATTAGATATAACCGATCAATTAAACTTTTCAAGTGAATATTTAGTTTCTACTTACAAAACTGCTTGTTATATTAATGGAAAAATCAAATCAAATATGACAAAATTTAATAAAACTATTTTTTTTGTTCTATTTAATAAAAATAATAAAAATTACAAGATTGAGAAAAAAATGTCAAACAGCAACTTGAAATATCAAAATGAACTTTCAAAATTAAGTAAGATTAATCTTGAAAAATATGTAGATGATTTATCAAAAAAAGTAAATGAATATATGAGACTTTCGGAAGAAGAAATAATAAACACAGAAGTAATTAAAAAAATGAGAAGAATACAAAGATCTCTAATGGTCAAGGAAAGTAAAGCGTGTCTTGGGGGGGAGGAGGAAATATCATGGGTTAATGATTTTAAATATCCTGATGCTGCTCATATTGTGTCTGTTAAAACATGTATTGAAAATAAGAATTTTGAATGGATTGCTGATCCTAATAATGCTGTTTTTTTAGATCCAAATACACATAGATTATTCGATAAAAATATTTTAGAATTAAAACCTGATTTTTATTTTTGGGATATAGAAAAAAACGAAAAAATTAAACTACTAAAAAACGAAATAATGAATGACGAAAGAAAAAGTTTTATTGAAAAAAGAAATAAATTGAAAAAAGAAATAAATTAATTTTTAACACTTAATTAAAAACATATTTTCTATGAAATGAAATATATTTTTTGTCCTTCAGAAGTATTATTTTTTCCAAAAATTTTATTTTATTCTTTTTGCCATTATATTTTTTTGATCAAATAATATTCAAATGGTCGTCAATGCTAATTCTTCCTTTATCGAATATCGCATCGTGCTTCCTACACAAACAAAATCCATTTGACGATGTAGAAAGTTGGTTTTTCATTTCTTCCTCAGAAATTTCTTCATTTTTTCGCTCGGTTTTAATAGCTGCTCTTGGTTTTATATGAGAAGCGATTAAAAATTTTTTGTCTTTCTCTTCACAACCATCGATAGAACACATGTTCCTCGCTTCATCCAATAAACTATTTCTAAAAATTTTTTGAGCACTAACAAATAATTTTTTTTCATGAGAGACATATTTTTGTGACAATCATTTAGCTTGTTCTTTTCAATCGGTAATTTGTTTATCAAAATCCATTTGTTCAAATTCTAAAAACGATTTTAAATTAAACTCTTTTGAATGAAAAAATTTCATATAATGTCAAGCTGATTTTGCCATTCTTGCATGACCTGGTTTTGCATATGCCGAACCTTTACTTTTATATATGTCAAAAATTTCCTGAATTTTTGTTCACCTTGATGAAGAAGAGATAGATTTTTTACCATCGAATATATCTGCATAAGGGGATGAAACATATATTTGTATCGGGTTTAATATAATGAATATTATATTTTCTATATCAGGTGAAAACCCATCATTAAATGTCAATAAGGGAATATACATATTTATAACAGAAATAAATTCTTCATTAATTATCGCTTTTTTAAAATCACTATTTGAAAAGGGAATTTCAACTTTAACAGCACCATCCTCCCTGCCACCATGATCAGTAGTATCAATAGAAAATACTCTCAATTTATTTTTTATTTTAACTTCAAAAATTTTATTTGTTGAATTAAATTTTTCGAAATGATCAGCACCAATTTTTTTAAATAAAATATCTATTAATTCTTTTTTATTTTTTTTATTATGGAAAGGATTAAAATAATAATTTTTCACTATTTTTCCATCAATTATATGAGTTTGCTCTTTTTTTGATTTTTCATTAAAAAACACCATTAGTTAAATTATATCAAATTAAAATAAACAAATTATAGTTTTAACAATTCTATTAAGACTTTTTTTACAACTTCTACATTAACCGAATTCCCGAATTGTTTATATATTTGATAATTAGGAACAATATTCATTTTAAAATTCTTAGGAAATGACTGAAGTTTTCTTACTTCATTTTTCGAAAGATATCTCCATGAATTTATTGTTTTATCAAAAATGATTGATGTTTGAACCATTGCAACTAAAGTCGGAAATATATCAGGTTTTTTAAACCTGAAACCGGACTGACGGAGTTGAACATAAGTATTTTTATAATCAAAGTTATCTTTTCCAGCTTGCCATTCTAATTTTCTTTCTCTTTTTTGTCATGTTTTTACTTTGTTCTTTATTTTTCATTTATCAATAAATATTTTATTCATTTTATATAATTTTTTTATATCTTCTATATATTTTATTCGTCATTTTTTCATGTTGGTAAAATCTACTTTTGAGTTATTTAAATAATCTATTCACACAACTGGCAATGTTCTGTCAAAAGGTCTTTTAATTTCTTTGATAAATTCCCCTCATGCCTTTAAAGCATTCAATATTTTTTTATCATTTATTATTAAAATATTATCAATTTTAGAATCAAATATCATTTTTTTTATTTTTTTGTTCTCAGGAACAGGAATATTTATATCCAAATTCAATGCACTGTTTTTTTTAACCTTTATTGCTGGTATGAATACTCTTCATCTAATTTGTGGTACTCCAAATTGATGAGGGGAAAGTAAAATAGGTTTTTCAGGAACTGCATAACTCATCTTCCTTAGAGTTTTTCTCATAGTATTTCATGTATTGCCATTGTCATGTTTATATAAATGTTTTACATTTTCTAATAAAACATATTTTGGTTGTTTTTTTTTAATCATGGTTACCACATCAAAAAATAACGTTCCTTTAACTTTATCAATAAATCCCATTTTTTTTCCTGCATTAGAAAAAGTTTGACAAGGAAATCCGCCCATTATAATTTCTGGTGCTTTTAAATTTTTCATCATTTCATTATTTCCATTATTATATGTGTAATCTCTAATATCTAAAATTTTTGACTCATCAACTTTATGATTTTTTGCATATACAATCTTTGCATATTTATCTATTTCAGAAGCTAAAATTAACTCGGAATGTTGATCGTTATTTTTATCAATATCTTTAATAGCATAATGAAAACCACCAATACCCGCAAATAAATCAATAAATTTCATTTTCTCCCCTTATCAGCCTAAAATATTATAATATAAAATAACCATATATATTCTTAATCAAATTTATACATATCTTAATGAGCAGCAAAAAAGCAAAATCAATATAAAAAAATATTAGATAAAATTAGAGGGTATTTATTCTGAATTAGAAACCAAAAAAGGAATTGTAAAACAATTTTGAATGAAAGTATTATTAAATAAGAAAAATTATTATACACTTGCATTTAAAGTGTTTTAATTATATGATGGATATAACGATGAAAGCGATGCTTGAAATATGATAAATAAATATAAAATATTTTAAATCATTGCAATTTTATGTTATTAGTAGTTAACGGAATCGAAATGCATTAAGAAAAAATTATGGTTTCATCCAAAATTATATTGAAAATATCTCCCCAAAAAAATAACAAAAAATGCTATAAGAAATTCGCCACTGCCCATAGAAGAATCATTTATAAATTTTGCTATTGTTTTTTGATAAATAATCATATAAACAGTATCGCAGAATTTAATACTTAGTTACTTAATATTGTCTAACAAAATTTACAAGTTTTTTTATTTCATTTATAATTTATACATATTAAAGGAGTTAATATGCGAAACACAATTATTATTGGTAATTGAAAAATGAACAAAACACCAAAAGAGACAATCTCTTATATGGAGGAATTTTCAAAACTATATGAGGCAAATAAATCAAAAATTAAACCAAATGTAAAATTTGGACTTGGAGTGCCGGCAATCGATATCCATCTTGTTAAAAAATATGATCTTAAAATGTATCTTGCAGCACAAAATATGCATAATGAAAAAAATGGTGCATTTACAGGAGAACTTTCTGTAGACATGATTAAAGCGGCTGGAGCTAATGCTGTTATTTTAGGTCATTCTGAAAGAAGAGCAATGTTTAATGAAACATCACAAGCCGTTGCTAAAAAAGCTATTGTTGCCATTAATAATGGGCTAACACCAATTATTGCTTTTGGAGAAACCTTAGAACAATATGAAGCTGGACAGACAAAAGAAGTTGTTGAAAAAATGGTTAAAGAATCAACTCATGGAGTTGATCTATCAAAAGCGATTCTTGCTTATGAACCTATTTGAGCAATTGGAACTGGTAAGGTTGCTTCACCAGCTGATGCTCAAAAAGTATGTGCTTTTGTGAGAACAATCACTAATAAAGATGTCATTATTCAATATGGTGGTTCTGTTAAACCAGAGAATATTAAGGAATTGCTAAATCAAGAAGATATTGATGGTGCATTAGTGGGTGGTGCATGTCTTGATCCCGTTTCTTTTCTTAAACTATTAACATTAGAACAATAAAGGAGTTTTAAATGAAAAAACCAATAGTACTTACAATCATTGATGGATTAGGTTATGACGAAAACATCATAGCTAATGCTTGAAAATTAGCTAACACGCCAACACTTGATGACTTAATTAAAAATTTTCCCAATACAATTCTTGAAGCTGCAGGACCAGCTGTTGGATTGCCAATTGGTCAAATCGGTAATTCCGAAGTTGGTCATTTAA
The DNA here is from genome assembly GCA_032361185.1 of Lepetodrilus ovalis. NCBI lineage: Eukaryota > Metazoa > Mollusca > Gastropoda > Lepetellida > Lepetodrilidae > Lepetodrilus > Lepetodrilus ovalis. The sequence goes on along the minus strand of JAUTBQ010164711.1, from coordinate 4,764 downwards.
ATATTGGAGCAGGCCAAATTGTTTATACAGGATTATCTTTAATAAAAAAAGCAATAGATGAAAAAACTTTTAAAACCAATAAAGCATTTGTAAAAACCTTTGATCATGTTAAACAAAATAATTCAACACTTCATTTAATGGGACTTGTTTCATCTGGTGGTGTTCATTCTTTGCAAACTCACTTATTTGAAATTATTGATGCTAGTATTGAGAATGGTATTAAAAATATTATGATTCATGCCTTTGCTGATGGAAGAGATGTTGCGCCAAAAACATTTAATCAAGATATTAAAAAATTAATGGATATTATTCAAAAAAAACAATCGAAAAATATTAACATTCAAATTGCTTCTATTCAAGGTCGCTTATATGCTATGGATAGAGATGCTATGTTTGCTAAAACAGAAAAAGCGTTCAATGCACTTAGAGGAACAGCTGATAATTCGTATTTATCACCAATTGATTATGTATTGGAACAATATGAAACAGGCCTTGTAGATGAATTTATTGAACCTGCTATAAATAAAAACTTGAATAGTAAGTTTTTGACTGATAATGATGGCATTATCTTCTTTAATTTTAGACCAGATAGAGCTAGACAACTATGTCACTTACTTGTTGGTTCTTCACTGTATGACCAACCAATAAATCATCCTCTTAAAAATATTCAACTCACAACAATGATGAAATATGCAGGAATTAAAAAAGCCGATGTTGCTTTCGATTCTATGGTTGTTGAAAATACTTTAGGTTCAGTTGTTGCTAATGCAGATCTTAAACAAATAAGGATCGCTGAAACCCAAAAATATGCACACGTAACATTTTTTATGGATGGCGGTTTAGATATTGAACTAAAAAATGCAAAGCGAATTTTAGTCCCTTCATTAAAAATTGATAATTTTGCCAAATCACCAGAAATGTCTGCCAAAGAAATTACCCAAAAAATAATTCCTGAATTAGCAAATACTGATTTAGTGATTATGAATTTTGCCAATCCAGATATGGTGGGGCACACCGGGTCATTGGAAGCAACAATTAAAGCGGTTGAAATTATTGATCATGAAATTAAAAAACTTAAAACAGCAGTTGATAAAGTTGGTGGAATCATGTTTATTACAGCAGATCATGGAAATGCAGAATTAATGAAAAATAGTGAAGGTGAGGTTGTAACCAAACATACAACCAATAATGTTCCTTTTATAGCTACAAGTAAAATGATTAAATTTGTAAAAGGCGGTTCACTAGCAAATGTTGCACCAACAATTCTTGATTACATGAACCTTAAAAAACCACAATCCATGGATCATGATTCACTCATTAAAAAAAATTAGATTGAATCTAATTTTTTTAATCAATTTAATTATTTTGAATAATTTCAACTCCTGGAAGAGGTTTACCTTCCATATAAGTCAAAGATGCTCCACCACCTGTTGAGATATGAGTAAATTTATTTTCAAAACCTAATTTAATTGCAGCGGCAGCTGAATCGCCACCACCAATGACTGAAAAGACATCTTTCTGATTAGCAACTGCTGTAGCAACAGCTTCAGTTCCTTGTTTAAAATTATCAAATTCAGCAACTCCCATTGGTCCGTTTCAAATAACTGTTTTTGCACCTTGAAGTGCTTTTTTATATACTTCGATTGTTTTATCACCAATATCAAGTCCCATTGTATCTTGTGGAATATTAATACCTTCAGTAATTTTTCTTGGTTCATCTGCATATGAAGATGCAATAGCATGATCAATTGGTAAAATTAATTTACCATTTGATTTTTCAAGAAATTCTTTTGCCAATGAAATAAATTCTTCCTCAACAAGTGAATTACCAATTTCATATCCTTGAGCTTTAAGGAATGTATAAGACATCCCACCACCAACAATAATTTTATCAGCCTTAATAAGTAAATTTTTAAAGATAGCAATTTTATCAGAAACTTTCGCTCCCCCAATAATTGCTACAAATGGTTTTTTTGGATGATCAAGACTTTTAGAAAGCATTTCTAATTCATTTTGAATTAAATACCCAACTGCAGATTCCTTGATATGTGAAGCAATCCCTACATTTGAAGCGTGAGCACGATGTGCAGTTCCAAAGGCATCATTTATAAAAATATCACCAAGAGAAGCTCAATATTTTCCAAGTTCTGGATCATTTTTAGATTCAGCATTATTATTTAAATCTTCATATCTTGTATTTTGTAACATCAAGACTTCGCCCTCTTGCAATTTATTAATTGCATCTTCAAGTTTTTTACCTTTAGTATCGTTAATAAATTTAACTTCTTGTTTAAGTTTTATTGCCAAGTCTTTAGCAATTGGTGCTAAAGAATTGGCTTTTTTATCAGCCACACTTTTGATTCTTCCTAAGTGAGATAGAAGAATAACTTTCCCTTTTTCATTAATTGCCTTTTTAATCGTTGGCAAAGCAGCAATTATTCGCTTATCAGATGTGATAATTCCTTTGCTAATTGGAACGTTAAAATCTACTCTAATAAGGATTTTTTTTCCACCTAAATTCAATTGTTCAATTGTTTTTTTATTCATTATTTACTCCTTTATTTATTTTCAAAAAATGATCTTGGATCTCTAATATCATATTTCCCTTTTTTTTCAAAATCCATTGCAGTACCTGCAGGTATTTTATGACCTACAATAATATTTTCTTTAAGACCCTCAAGATAATCGACTTTTGCACTAATTGCAGCATGAACAAGTACTTTAGCTGTTTCTTGATATGATGCAGCAGCTAGGAACGATTCTGATAATAAAGGTGTTTGTTTTGCGCCTTTAATTACAATTGTTCCAAAAGCAGGTTTTTTATCTTTAATTAATAACTTTCTATTGACTTCTTTATAAGCATGTATATCTACTAAAGAACCAGCAAAAAATGATGAATCACCTGGATCCTGAATTAAAATTTTGGAAAGCATTTGTCTAATAATAATTTCTATATACTTATCTGAAATAGAAATACCTTGCATTCTATATAAACGTTGGATTTCTTTAAGTAAATAATTTTGAACAGGTCTTGTACCTGCAATTTCTAAAAGTTCATCAAGAATAACAGGTCCATCAACAAGTTTTTGACCAGCACGAACAACATTACCTTTTTTAACTCTTAATTTTCTTGAAGCTAAAAATTTATATCCATATTCTTTTTGGGAAACATCAGTTGCCTTAATTGTAATAATTGATTTAGTAGTATTATCTTCATCAGTTTTAATTCCAATAACTTCACCATTTGTTTTAGAAATAATAGCTGGTCTCTCTCATAATTGCTTTGTAGCGTCAATAAGTTGTTTTAAACGATCAAAACCACCAGTGATATCTTCAACACCAGCAACACCACCAGTGTGGAAAGTACGCATTGTTAGTTGTGTTCCAGGTTCTCCAATTGATTGTGCAGCAACAATCCCAACTGCTTCGCCAATCTGTACAACTCTATTTGTTGAAAGATCTTTTCCATAACAAATTTTACACACACCATGACGGGTTTGACAACCTAACACAGAACGAATATTCAATTCTTTAATTCCTGTATTAATAATTTTTTTGGCAATTTCAGGTGTAATTAATTCTTTAGCTTTGATAATTAAATCCCCATTAGTTGTTACAACATCTTCATTAGTATATCTGCCTTCAATTCTTTCGATAATAGGAACAATTATTGTTTTTGTTTTTGTATCAATAATGTCCTTAACAACAAATCCATGATCAGATCCACAGTCATCCTCTCTAACAACAATATTTTGAGCAACATCAACAAGTCTACGTGTTAAATATCCGGAATTAGCAGTATTAAGAGCAGTATCTGTTAAACCTTTACGCGCTCCATGTGTAGATGAATAAAATTCATAAGCAGTCAAACCCTCAAGGAAAGAAGATTTAACAGGTACTTCAACGGTTGAACGAACAACAATATTATTTTGTGTAAGCGCTTTATTTTGCTTTTTATTATTTGCCATAAGACCACGCATACCCGCTAATTGAACAAAGTTAGAGATGTTTCCCCTTGCACCTGATTTCATCATCATAAAAATCGGGTTATAACTTGATTTTTCAGCAATCTGTTTAAGATCATCCTGAACCTCATTTTTAATTTCAGCTCATTTTTTAATAGCAAGTTGATATCTTTCATCATCTGTAAGAAGACCATGTTTATACATATTTTTAAGTTCTCCAACATATATATTGCCTTCCTTAACAAGGCCAGCCTTAATTGGAGATTGTTTAATATCATCAATTGACATTGTAACTCCTGAAAGCATTGAATACATAAACCCTAAATCTTTAATATTATCAAGCACATTAGCAACAGCATTAGTATAACCAAATCATACTTTTTCAAGAAGTTCAACTTTGTCTTTAATTTCAAAAATTGGTTCTACACCTTCATTTTCAAGTGTAAGTTTTTTAATAATTATTTCATAATTATTTTTAACTAAACTAGAAAGAAGTTGTGAATGAATAACATTTAATTTTTTACCATTATGTGATTCTAATTTTGAAAATTTCATAACTGTATCTTTAAAGTTTTTAGATGTTATTTGATTAATAACTGTTGCTAAATCTTCTTTTGAAATTTCAGCAACATACCGATCAAAAATACTTCTAGCTACTTTAGCAATATGTTTTTTTCCAAAGGGAGGGTTGATTTCTTGTTGTTTAATAAATTCTCGTAAGTCAGTGCCTGGTTTTGCTAAATATTTATCATATGAAGCCTTCATTGTTTTATCAGAAGTATCAAATATAAATGGAAAA